>CACRXK020008471.1:0-20748 GCA_902702795.2 Paramuricea clavata
TGCCCAGAAGCAGTGCTCGTTAAATCAACTATTATGCTCACAAAAAAACCTATTATGCTCGAATTATGCTCGAAGAAAATTCAATTCCAACATGCACATCCGCTGATTCCCGGCCCCCGGGCCCCGGGGCGGGCCCGTGTTAAAAATACTCAAACATGAAAACATGAGAAGTGGTAACTGTTAACTCCCAACTGTAACAATGTATGAAATATGAATACAACAATGTTTCTAGGTTCCTAATTCCTAAATCCTAACAGACTAGTCTAACAGGAGTAACAGGTCCTGTGGCTGTAGGCTGTAGACTGTAGAGTGTAGACTGTAGTAATGTATATTACTAAGACTATTAGTCTATCAGTCCATCAGGATTCAGGACCATCAGTCCATCACTAATACTATCAGATAATCAGATAATACTAATAGTTTATCATCATTCATCACAATCATCACCGTCCAAGGCCGCGTCCATTGTATTGCAGCATCAGGGATGTTTCAATATAATCTTCCAGTGCTGAATCTTGCTGTTCATTGAAGGATGCTTTCAGGAGAGAAAAGGCTCGTTCTGCTGCAGCAGACGAAGGCTGGCAGAGGAAAATCTTTCGTGCTTCCCTTGACCATCTGGGCAAAACGTCCTCATGTCTTTTCCACCAAGCAAGGATGTCATCGTTATGAACCCCAGTTGACGCAGCCAGGTATGCAGGTAGCTCCGCAACTAGTCCATCCAGATCAGTGTTACTTATGAATGGAAAGTTTCCAAGCTCTTTGACATCTGCAACTGTACGTACCAAGTCATTAACCCTTCTAGGGTCAACTAACCGTGCTGCTTTGAAGCAAGACAGTGGCTGTGACAGATTATCTGCATTTGCAAAGGTGTCCAGAAAGTAGTTAAATCCTGGCTGGACACACTGACAAGCCTAATCTTGCCACTGTTCTTGGTCGCGTTGATCTGGACCATCTGTGGCAGCTAATTCAGAGGAAATCTGTGTTACATTTGGCATGTGCATCAATCTCACACAGTTTTCAAGTTCGATGATAGCATCATAAGCTTCCAGTACCAAAGGACCGTCCCCTTCGAGGCTGTATGTCTTCTTCACGAATGGTTCACCTGCATCAACAGTTGCTGCGATCTCTATCTTCAGCTTGGCTTCAGAGTTTGCGATTATGTCCAGTAGCTTCCTTGTTGTGGCTGGAGCAGTGCCAGTATCCCTATTTGCAGTCAGGAAGGCTGTGACATGGGGGTAGAAAAGGAATAAGTCCTGTTTAATGCATTCCCATTAGCTCCACCATCTTGTTGGTGAGTACGTCGTGAGACTTTTTCCAGTACGATCTTTCCACAGAAGTTTGGCATGTGGTGAGTGTGCAAATAGTGAGACCCAGTGCTTGATGAATTTGGTGAGAACAGGAGTATCGAACTTCTCTCCCACATGATCAAGAGTGTGAGAAAAGCAACCAATATCTAGAATATTGGGGAAAATCACCTTAATAGTTCTCACTGCTACATTGTTAACACTGGCCCTATCACGCATAGTAGCAACCGGTAGCTCTGTGGCAACACATACTCTCTGGCAAGAACACTGATGATCTCCCTTGCAACTTCTTCTCCTGCTAAAGATTTAGCAAGCAAGAGAAATCGCAAAAGCCTCTGTTGGATTTTCCACTCACTGTCGAGGAATCTAACAATAATAACTAATGCTTCTCCTAGCCTGGTGGTACCATCAAACACAATCGATATCTCTCTTCCTGTCAGTTCTTCAAGAGTGTTTTTTTTCTCCTCCTGGTGTACCACGGGAATCAGCTGGGCCATGTTTGTTCGATCTGTCAGTTTATAAGCTGACTCTTCTAAGATACTTCTGAAGCAATTTATCTTATTAATGGCTATTCCAGCCTTCATGAAGGCTGTTACAACTTTAAGACGAAATACTCTGGTATTCATACTCAATGTTTCCCCTATCGGATGGTTTTCTTCGTCATATGCGCGTAGAACTTCTGCCAGATCTCTCTCACGTTTTGCCTTTTGGTGTAATTTCTCTTTTCCAGACAGATGTTTGTGAGTGTTTATATGATTTATGATAGTTGATCTCTTAACTGATATTTCTTCGCGACATGCTTCACAAAAAAATGCTCCCTTGCCAATCGCAGTATCCTTGAAGCATTCTTGTGGAAATTCTTGGATTCTTACAGCTACAGAAACATTTGGGGCAGTTGAAGTCTTAGCATGTACAATGCGAGTTTGATGTTTGCGTGGATTAACATTGACTTTACGTTTACGAGCCAGGTCTGACTTTCTGGGAGCTCTTAATAAAGTCAAAGCATTGACAACCAACTCATTATTTCCTTGTCCTTGCCCCTCTTGAACCTCTTCGCCATCTTCATCGTCGTCAAACTCGCCGTCGTCGTCGACAATGACCATGTTTTCGTTATTCTCATCTCGATCCGCCATCTTTGTTTACTAATTACTAGTGCCCGGCCCCCCGGGCACTAATAATTAGTAAACAAAGTTAGAAATTTCTTTTAATTTCTTTTTTCAAAATTAGAAATTTCTTTCCAAATTTTTCTGGCCAAAGACGAAACTATTATTTTTTTAACATTATGCCGGAATTAATAGCATTATGCCGCATTATGCTCGCAATGCTCGAAAGTGCTCATTATGCTCCTGAAGACCTATTATGCTCGAAATTATGCCGGCATAATTTATCCAGGCCTACCTCCATGGCTAACACAGTTGTAGAAGTTGAAGTCAATGAAGATCACGAAGACTTTACTGGAGTTGACGCAACTGAGGAGTCAGACAAGTGAAATTCTTGACATTCTTGAAAGTGCTTTTCTCAATATGCACAGTAGATCACAGTGTATGCCGTAAGAAGGCAAGATAATATATTGGATTTTATTATATGACGTTTTATACCTATATGTTTTATACAACACTGGACTGAGAATATAAAGTAATTGTTCAAATTTGTTTATGTTTATACGTCTTATTAATCAGACTATATATATTATATATATATATATATATATATATATTACGCTCCTTCACTTCGCTGTTGTAGAGCACTCTGGAGTTAATTGGGTGTCCATTAGCGATAATGCAAAGCTCACTTCCCTCGTGGTTGTTTGAGCGCTCACTCTGGCCCCATGTCACTCTGCGCATGTCTGGATGCGTTAATGGCTCGTGTTGCACCACATGCGCTTGGGAGAGCAAGTGTCATGTGTATAAATACGAAGGTCATTGCGTGTCTAGATGTGTACCAAGCTGCACTGATGAGGCGTAGGACGCCGAAACATGCATGTCTGCAGATTGTATATATATATATATATATATATAGTTATAACATTATATATATAATATTAATTATATACCATATATGATTTTGGTGTAGTGTGTTTTGAAAATAGGTCAAATAGAATATGCATTGATATAATAGAATATGCAATGATAAACAAACAAATGTAGCATTATGTTTAGTTATTCCCAATAATTCAAGCAAGAATTTGCTAATCTAAGTTTTTCGGTATTCACAGTGATAGTTTAACTCTTAATGAAGACTTAGACGACTTTGACGCTGGTTCTATGTCCTCTATATCGTGTATATCCGACACATTCTTAATAAATGCAAGTGGCACGATGATGTGCACGATGATGAGCATGATGACCCTACGATGATAAGTACCTTTTGTGATGAAAACCAAAGTGAAAAAAAAGATGTCCGGACTATCAGTACTACATGTATGGATCAAGATCAAATGGTGCATTTTCCTCTGTAAGTTTTGAGACAGTTAATTTTCTGCACGCCCTAAATTCATGAATTCTAAAATAAATTTTTGAGCAATTGAGGGGAAATACGCTAGCTCAATAGCCAATAGCACGACTGTCATTGATGCCATGCTTAAAGCTTTTTGATTTGGCCGTACACTGTCATTGAAGCTTTTTTTCAATTCTGAATTCACATTCCCAAAATTTACCAGTTTGCTTAAAAATGCCTTTTGTCTGTTATTACAGGTCTATTATACATGCACATCCACTTGCCAAGAGGCTGAATCGTCTTCTGGAGGAAGGAAAAATACCACAGGATTGCATATTTTACAAGTTCTTAGAAAACACCACTGCATTTGCTCTCATTGACCCCAACTCGTCATCAGATTTCAAATGGGACGAAGATTTATGCGAATCTTATGATACTATAAAGTATCTTGGTGGACAACGGACACGTAACTTCATACGCGGTCCAGGGTTCATTGGGACAGGAAAGGGTGGCATCAAAAGGTTTGACACGTTCGCTGATTTCAATCTTGGTGGGCCATCATCTAATACATCTAAGCGTTCTCAAGCGGGGTACACAACAAGAAGTGGCATCATTAAACCACATCTCCAGTCTTTCTTAAAGATTTCAAAAGATCCAAGTTCTAAAGCCGAATGCATCATTGATAATGCATTAGTTCAAGTGATTCCCGCAGCAGTTGCAATGGACGGGACTGCCCTTAAACCGGGACTTGAATTTGAGACCAGACGAAAGTGTGTCGTTGGTATGTTGGAAGACGTTTCTCTAGAGTATGTTAAAGCCCATCCTGTTCCGAATGGAAACGAAGTGAAGGATAATCTTGTGACAAGCACAAATGTACTGCACGTGAGTGCAATGGACAACGGAGCATCTATGCCGGTTGGTGTCTATTATCTTCCAAAATGTGTTTCTGGCGAGCAGATTTTCAACATAATCCAAGAAGCAGTCGAAGCCATTCAAATCTGTGAAAGGTGCCTTGCGAGACAACGATCTACGCAACACATAATTTCCCATAGAGATTCAAACTGTTCTAGTATCTGTGAACATTGTTTGGAAAACTCAGAAGTCTGTGCCGACTGTGCTGTTCAAAGACAAGTTAGTCATATCCCATCTCTCCGGGCATGTTCTAATTGTATCGCTGATGGAGCAAAGTGTACTCGAACAGTTGTCTTAGTTGTGGTATCCGACTGTGAGAGCTGCAACAAGTAAGCCCTAATTCGACTGAACAAGATGCGAAAAGAGGGTTCTCTTCCACCTGTATTGTCACTCCTAGTCGTCCTTCCAGACGTTGTACACGTTGGAAAAAGCATTAAGTGTAGCTGGGCGAATTGGTATATTTTACTAAATGAGCAGAGAAGCAACTTGGTCCTCCTTCGAACTTTACGTGATTGCAAGAAGTCTGAGGTTGGAAAGAAATTGAGAAAGCTTCTTACACTGGAATCTGTCCGGAATAAGGACAGGATGGATGTTAGTTGTATTGTATTGCTTACACGGTCTGATGTAATCAAAGCTATCGAAGATGTTCAGTTTGTAGTCCACACATTGGCACCGGAGAAGTACCGCTTTTGGAAGAGTAACATGCCCAGAATGTATCCACATCCAGTCGCCATTACAGTTGGTCCCTGTGGGAAGCTTCTGGTATTAGACTATGACCCGGAAAAGAAATTGTCCAAGTTGCTGCTCCTACGACTACACAACCCTGTCGATGTCACAGTGCTTGTATCAAACCTTGTTGAGGGGAGAAGCGTCAGTTTCTCTGAAGGAGTAGCATATATTGCAGAAAGAGGTGCTCAAAGAGTGAGATTTGTTGATATGGAAAATGTTGTAGTCCTCAAAGTCAGTGCATTGCGATCTAAGGCGCAGATGGTGGAACATCTCAAAAAACGTTCCCTTCCGATAGTTGGGACACTTCCAGAGTTGAGGAAGAGGCTGGAATTACATTTGAAGAATATATCCAAACATCTTAAGATGAAATGTGTTGTCAACTTGGAGACCAAGCTACACAAACCTTCAGCACTTTGCTTTGCAACACCTGGTATCCTTGTTTGTGCCGATGATTGCTCTAAAAAATACTCCAGATAGAATTATCTCGAGATGGTATTACAGTGAATGGAAAAGTATTTCAAGAAACACAGTATCCACCTGCCGTAATTGCCATCAGGGCACTCACACATATTAATGGTAATGTGTACTTCGCTGGCAGCATAGATAAGGCTATCGACCCTGATGGTGACGCTGATGGAGGAATATTCAAACTCGACCTTGTCAGTCTCTGTGTCACGAAAGTAATAGAGGTACATTCCTTTTGTGGAATATCAGCGTATGGCAACAACCTAATTTTCAACGACCAGAACCAGGTTAAGATGTTTAATCCTGTGGACGGAGTCGAGTCAGTAGTGGCTGGTTCAGGACGGTGTGGAAACGAAGATGGACCCGCAGACTACGCATCATTTACGCAACTACAGGGAATCTGCTCCGAGAGTAACACGATGTATATTACTGATTCCGCTACAGGCTGTATCAAGATGATCACAAGGCTGTCAGGGACTGCTGAGTTTTTGAAACAACTTGGTAGGTTGTACGATTCATTTGAAATCCATGCTCGGGTCGCTAGTGCCAGACAATCTACCACTATTAGTATCTCCGATGCTACTTCTAGCGTTGCCGAAGTGGCTGCTTTCATGGAAGAATCAGTAAAAAAGGTCAAAGTCAATCATGATCTTGCAAACAAATCAACCAACGGACCTGAAGGAACCATATCCAATCAGACTCAGGAATCGATAAAGTTGCTCGTGGAAGGAATGGAAGCTTTAAACAGAATCTTTAAAGACTTTCCAAACTATGAACTAGATATATCAACACTTCTCTCCACTGTGGTGGAGAATCTTCATGCCGTATCACATTTCAAAAGTGATACATTCAGCTACCTGAAATACGCCATGGACTTCGGGTCTATTGTTAAAGAATCATTGAAAAGAACTACCAATTGGTCTGCAAAGTACTTCACCCATCCACGCTCTTACTACCCTGTTCCAGTCAACCACATGAAGTTGTCTGATGCTGTTTACATGACACCTTTGCCTTCGATAACGATGTCTCAAGAAGACCAACAGCTTATGAGAGATTGGTTGGAACCGTATCGACCTGTGCGCCAACGCACAGTAAGAAGCGAAACTACAAAAGATAAAGCCGGTGCTCTTCCACCTAACGTGTATGTGAACGCATCCACTGCATTTCAAACAGTTGATTTTGATACTGACGCTGATTGTGGAATGTCGGTAGAGGCTGACCTCGCAGACATCAGAAGTGGATTGCAGGAAACAGAATCAATGCAAGCTAATGAACAATGCGAGGAAGTTAACCCCGAAGATCGGCCTACAAGAGATACTACAGCTATACCCCCAACAACCTCAACACAAGTGGCCCAAATGCCGGGGGAAGCCAAACAGAAGTCGACCAAACAGAAGTCGATGGGGCGGGTCTTGATTCAGATGAACTTGCACTTATTCGTGTTCAGTCAAGAAGAACCTCTCGATCAGGACGAACACTACGAGCAGCAGTTAGATTAGATTTGTAACTTGACTGCAGTCATTTACAAGTCTTACACAGTTTGTCACCATTTATTCTTATTATTTAATAAAATACAGATATTGCAACATATGTTGAGTTACATCTGGTAATACAGTTTTAAAAATTATATAAGTACAAATATAAAATTATATTGCGTGATTCTTATATATTATAGGAGCAATTACGTGCTTTTTTACGTATTCGTGAAATTAGCAAAATTTTACTGTTATGTGAAATTTTTTACTGTTACTGTTAAATTACTAAAAAAATCTAATGTTTACTGTTGTGGGCACCCCCCATCTAGACCCTCATATATATATATATATTGTATATATATGTATATATATGTATATGTATGTATATATATGTATATGTATTTATTATATGGACAATCGTGTTTTACTGGAAACTAAAACACTCGTAGAACTCATATGTCACTACATCCGGGACCAGGTCGCGTATTTTCCGTATTTCACCCCTGCTAGTGACATACGAAGTTCGAAAATTTCCCGCCATTTTCATTGTTGTTGTTTTGAAAATACAACTGGTCTTTGGTTTGTATTTAAAACGAAATTAACATTGGAAATGAAACGAAAACATTTAAAAGACATCTTGAGATAAGTAAAATTTATTCTAGTTTTATGTTTGCACTATAATTTTGAAAGATATCGCTTTTACACTGGTCTTTCGCGTGCTTATTGACATGTCGCCTTTGTGTGTATTTTTGTCACTCTAAGTAAGTCCATATAATAAACAGAACATTAAACAGTTGCGAGAAGATATGGATTTATGTTCTCGTGTCAAAAACAATATCTCACTCGTTTGCTGCGCTCACTTGAGATATTGTTTTTGCCACTCGAACATAAAATCCATATCTCTTCGCAACCGTCTAATATCCTCTATATATATGTATATATATGTATATATATGTATTTTTATATATATATATATATGTATATATATATGTATATATATATGTATATATATACAATCAGTGACAAAACACTTTGGACAAAATAGCTAAACAGCGTACGTTTACAACATAATCGACCCCCCGCACCCCCCGTTCAATGTTGTGTGTGGAAATACCTGCACAAAATGTTCCTTGCCAGCGACACAACATTGTTTAGGGTGGGGGAGGGAGGGATAGTGTTATTAAGCTGAACAGTATTTGGAAATGTGCAGATATGTCTATAATATATCACTGTCCAAAAACCTTCTGTCACTGATTGTCTAGGCAGTTGGCAAGATATTGTATCATATTAAATATCAAGTTTTTGTACATGTTCAGCCTTGATTGAAAAGTTTAAATTGACCAGGAAACTGAACAAGTATGTACCCATTATATGGCTGGTCGGCTAATAATAAAGTTATTTCAGATAAATGTGATATAGGTATAAATTCGGACACGTATAAATGGCTTAAAATGTAGGGTTGGAACGGAAACGTTTGTACTTATCCAATAAAGTGTTCAAATTTGAAGTGTGTAGTAAAGGAAATGAGCAGGAAAAATATAATTATTGTTATGTAGGTGTGCTAACATAATTTTGTATGGTGTGTTCATCAGAGAAAGTATATAAAGAATCAATAAGTTTATGTTCACATTAAACTAAGCTGCAGAGTTATGTCTGCTATACAACAGGATATCCCTAATTCGTCTCCACTGCAACGGTCAGTATTTCTAATTACTTTTAGTCAATGCGATGCTTCTGGTTTAACAAAGCCAGCCTTTGCCAAAGTTATAGTCAATCCCTGGAAATCATGTTACAGATCGAAAGTTCTACAATGGGTAGTGAGCGAAGAGCAACATCAAAATGGCGGTCGTCATTTCCATATGGCCATAAAACTGAACACAAAATCACGCTGGCTGCGTGCAAGAAATTATATTGACGAGAAACACGGAATTAAAGTAAACTTTTCGGATCACCACGACAATTATTATGGGGCATATAAATATGTAACGAAGGAAGACACCGAATTTATTGTCTCCCCTGATCACCCTGATCTATCCAACACGACTGGTCCCCCTAAAATGTCAAATGCAACAAAAAAGCGGAAATGCAATCGAAAGGCCTCAAAAAACAAACGAAAGCGCTTGTCAACATTCGATGTTGTACAAATTATACAACATCACAAAATTACGTGTAGTTTAGAACTTATGGCATTGGCAGCGAGATGGACAGATGAAGGCAAGACGGACTTAGCCGAATTTGTGTCTAATAGAGGCAGCAAAGTAGTGAATGATGCTTTGGAGACAGCCAAAGAACTTAGTTGTGCACAAGAACGTCTTCTCAGGTCAAAGAAATCACGAATAGAGCTGTTGAAAGATCAACTAGGCAAAACCTGTGAGGGCGGTTGTGATGGTGCTTGGCAACGTGCTGCGCTTGAAATTTTAGATATGAATGGGATCCAAAAGTCAGACTTTTCTTCAGCCATATATGACGCCCTATCTAGAGGAAGGGGGAAGTACCGAAATATTTATATTTACGGTCCAGCAAATTGTGGAAAAACATTTCTAGTTTCACCCCTGAAAAAAATATACGAATGTTTTGTTAATCCCGCATCTGGAAATTTTGCTTGGTTGGGAATTGAATCGGCTGAAGTTGTTTTACTTAATGATTTCAGATGGAAGCCATCCCTTATACTGTGGTGCGAGTTTTTGCAGGTCTTAGAAGGTGACATGGTTCATTTTCCAGCCCCGAAAAATCAGATGAGCAAAGATATTGTTCTCGAGAGGGACACGCTATTCTTTGCAACGAGTGAAGCCCCACTTATTTTAATTAACAATGGATCTATTGATCGCGTGAACACAGAAATGATGAATGTAAGATGGCGAATGTTTCCGCTTCATAGCAAATTCCGCGTGATGAACAAAGAAACATTGCGGCTTGCGCTCGATGCTTTGCCGAGTTAACAGTTGCTGAACAGTGATCTATAATAATGTATTTTAATTTAACGTAGGCTACATTAAGGTGTTAACAAATAGGTATTCTGGTCATCCCTAACTAAGTGGCTTATGACGCATCAACGAATCCCACATGAATCCCAGTCACATTTTATGTAGAAAAGGGAATTAAGTTCAACGATTCTTGCTGTTTTTCTCTCTTAGCTTATTGTAAATATGCCAAAGGAATCGATTATGTGGTTAACTTCTAGCGAAATCAATTTGATTCTATGAAATTCCGACTTTCGTCGAACGATTCCCACTATTTATAGTAAGTTGAAATATGACATCATAATTAGTAAATAGAAAAGTGGGATTCGTCGACTTTTAACCCATTTTCTCTGTCTTTTATAATGAAATGCACGCGTATTTGAAGCCAAAGTATTAATGTATTCATTACGCACGCAACTGTATGTTTAAATTCCCAACAACGATCATATACATGTGAGAAAATATGGAAATTATTATGCGAACATGTGTGGGATTCGTTGATATGGAAATACGATGTACAATCCGTTGTCATAGTAACTTTGTCAGTATTTTGTTCCAAAGCTGTCAGCCTGCAATACAGCGTGTATTTGCTTAGGCATGCTTGTGATAATATTATTTACATAATCTACAGAAACATTATATAAAGTTTTTATAACTCTAGTCTTAAATTGTTCCCATGTCTCACGCACAATCTGTGAGTCTCTAACTTGAGCATCAAGCTGCTTCTTAACTATGTGAAACATGTTTTCTATTGGATTTAAGTCTGGAGATCTCGCTGGGATACAAAATAACTCACATCCCTCTTCCTTTATAGCTGTCTTAGCTGCTAGGCTTCGCTGAGACGGGTCGTTGTCCATTATGAACCATTTTCTTCCACGCTTGCGCGATAGTAGTGCTGGAAATTTTTTTTTTACGGACTCAGCGAAATAGGTACCGGTCATTTTCTCATATTCTTCGACCAATACAACCCCATTGTTGTGAGAAATTGCGACCAGTAAGTGAAGCCGTTTTCCACCCGCAAGGGTTTTAGATCCTTTTGCCGTCAATTGTAAACCCTCGCTCTTTCTTCTCCATACACGCCCTCTAGGGGCTAAAGCGTCACTAAGAGGCTGTGTCTTATAAACAAAAGAAACCCCGTCTAAATAGAAGGCAATATTTCGCGAGAAGAATCCGGGCTTTGTGGAAAGGATCTTCTTGCATTGTTGCGCAAACGACTTTCTTTTCGTGCGATCACGGCTTGTTAAAACCCCCTTTTTACGCGCAGGTAGATAATCAAATCCAGCTGCTTTCACCTCACGATAAAATGTCCGATACGAAATATCACGTGACAGCAGTCCGCTGTGCGCAACCAAGCGCTTAACAGTAAAATTTGGGTCTTTATCACGCAGAGCTTTTATTGTTCTTATTAATTTTCTCCGATCTCTATCTGACAGCTTCTTTGGTCTACCAATTTTCTTGCATGTTTTCAAATCTTGCTTGCGCTGAACTTTTCCTCTCAGAATAAGAGAGATTGACGCTTTAGATATTCTTGCTTTTTTAGCAATCGCTCTGCATGAATATCGTTTCTCTTTACCAAGAAATAGCACATACGCTCGCGTTGTATCTGAAATAGTTTTTTTATATGCCATTATTACTTTGTTTTTATATAACTAGCTCTTATTTATAGCATGCATACTGTGCGCTTTATAATACTACAGCTTTGAGATTAGTCCGGATGTTACCGATGACGTTACATTCTCCACAAAAGTAACGTAATAAGCACTTAAAGATAATTGCATTTGCTTCCGAACGTGTTTACCTGCCCTAAATTCCAGATTGCTCTACTAGTTTCGCTTGCAGTTCCAAACTACGAAATTCCCAATGTTGGACTGGTTCTGGAAACGTGCATGGACGCATTATGATTAAACTAGAATAATAACATACAATGTATGCGCAAATTAACCATGTTTACGCTCACCAAAACACGGTATCTATTATATTTGTAAACACCATTGGTAATACTATAAAATACAAGTAATTCTAGCTTCAATAACTGAAATTTTAATTTGGCTTAAAATACCGTTTCGGACAATCAGTGACAAAACACTTTAGACAAAATAGCTAAACAGCGTACGTTTACAACATAATCGACCCCCCGCACCCCCCGTTCAATGTTGTGTGGAAATACCTGCACAAAATGTTCCTTGCCAGCGACCCAACATTGTTTAGGGTGGGGGAGGGAGGGATAGTGTTATTAAGCTGAACAGTATTTGGAAATGCGCAGATATGTCTATATTATATCACTGTCCAAAAACCTTTTGTCACTGATTGTAGGCTTGCTCATGTAAGAGAACATCTACTGAGCCCTAAAAATACCACAAAAAGCTTAAACGGATAGTCTAGAAGCAATTTAAAAAGTCGCGTGATATTTGTTTCATCCCTTTTATTTATTTCTTCCCTCGCCTTTTCGCTCCGCGCCCGCAATCCTTTCTGTTATTTTCGTTGGAACGTCATGTAATATTTTCGTTTTGTCAATTTATTCGCCATATTTGAACAATCGTTCTAATCAATGTTTCTGAGCATATATTAGCGTCCTGTTTGAAGCTATTCGTTGTAAATGCAAGCTCTTATGATTTATACAAGTAAGTGCAATAATTTAAATTTATTACGTTATGATATTTTATTCATATTACGTTATAAAAATTAATGTTTTATTCATATTCATAACACAGCTCTTAGTTGGACCCCCTGTGTTCCAATCACGTGAAAATAGGCAGTGTGCCAGTTTCACGTGTCTGTTCTGACTGTCCCTACTCGAAAATCGGGGTAGTCAGAACAGTTCAGAACAGTCATGTGACTCTCTTCTGTTCCATTCCATTCCATTAGTGTTCCAAAAATCCGGAGTACTCCGAACAGTAAATGGAACAGCTTGCTGGATCAATGTGAATAATTGAATAATATGAATGTAAATTAGACACCCACAAGCTCGTGCTTGGTATTAACTATTTTTATTGCATATAATCATTAAAATGTATCAAGACGTGAAAATCTGTGATTTGGCGTTGTAAACAGAGCGAAGGACAATGTCTAAATTATTCATATATTTAATGTAATTATTCAGTTCTTTTCTATGATTTGTTGTATTGGAAATTGGTTGCCGTCACGTTGCCGTCCTAAATCGAAAGGTCTCTAGTGTTCTCTTGCCACAACCTCGTTCCCAGGCTTTTCCCACTTATGGAGGAATGGTCGGAGCTGGTCACGTGGTTCCCGGATTTCGCGGGGTAAATGAAATATGCCTTACGGAGGGTGGAAAATTGCGTTTGGAAAATGGCAACTGTGTTGTACTTTCCGCTAAAATTGTGAAAGGAACTGTTCTAAATTCGTATTTATCATGACACCATTGACACGACTTCCTGCTAAACACTGAATATCATAAATAATAAGTGTTGCGTTACATTTCAAGCGATAAGCTGGGTCATATTTCATTTGCAAGGAAAGAAATTGAGCACGCCGTTCGCCGTAAAAACATTATATACCTTCTACACCGACTGATCGATCAAACAAACTGAAATGTATCCTATGTGACATTAATTGAAATCTATCCTATGTGACATTATTTCCTGCACTGCATGACATTGCTGAAACTCAACGATCAAGAATGATTCCACTCAGAGTAACATCACAAGCATCTTATTCACCTGAGTACATTACACCAACACAGAATGTACATATAGCTATTTGTTATCACACGAACGCCAAGACTCCTCCGTGCCTGCGGTACAACTAACAACGTGAATATTTACAATGTTACATGCACCAGACACTGGTATTGTACTTTATAGTCAATTATTACTAGCTGGGGCACCCTGCGCCCAGGCGAGTATTGTGGATTCAACAATTAATATGGAGTTTAAGCTTCACGTTTCCGGGAACGGCAAACGGCACGTTCGAACTTTCTTGGCAAAATTTTCGTTGAACGTTTTCGTTTCATATTTTCTTTCTTGCGTCGAAAGAATAATTATGTATTTCAGTTTTAAAACAGCAAGTTCATTTATTCTTTATTGCCTGATACCGTAAACTTTTCTTTGCCTGACGTTTGACGTATAACGCGAAGCTTAAACAATGCAAATGGTCCTGTCATGGTCAAAAGGATATCTGACTAAGACAGGTTATTATTTATGAGGCTTTATTACAATATAATTCATCTCTTCAAAGACCAAGAAGCATCTTTATTTAAAAACGTTAAATATAACAAGAAAAGGTAATCAATAAATACACCGAAATTATACGCTTCATCGAGGGTTCAGTTGTACATAATACAACGAAAATTTAAAACAAACCAATCAAATTGCGCGAAAGGCGCTATCCACCTCTCGAGTATATGGTAATAGTGCTACAGGATATTGACCTCAACGCCTCCCGTCTCGGTGAATATTTTTGTACTACTGTTCACCTCCACTTCGGTGAATAATTGTTAAATACGTTATAATATTAAGAATTGAAGAAAACTCGATTGTTTCAAAAAACGCAAATTAGCTATATAAAATTCTATAAGATTATACGATTTAAATACTGTATGTCTGTTAAATATGTTGTAATCTATACTGAAAGTATATTTTGGAACAATTTGCTGATTTTAATGGTTTGAAAGCAAAGAATACTGTATCACGATTATTTTATGAACATTTCGTATCACACATTAAAGGATAAAATATTGCGATATGGAAAAACAATGAGTGGAAAAACATATATACCTCATATAAAACCATAGCTTTCATGGAAATCTGCGACGATTATATTTCAATGTGAAATGAGTATAAAAAATTCAATATATTTATGTCCAGTATGATCGCAATAATCAATTTTTTTGTATTTTTATCGCTTTTGGAGATACTTCGCACAGAAAGATATTAAATGGCCTAGATTTTGCTTCACGATGGCAGTGAAACCATTTTCGAAGGAACAATTGAATTTCTTTAAGTTTTCTACACTTGTTCTTGATGAGTTTCCCAAGGTGTTGCGTCAAATTTTTATCACCATGTGGGACAGCAAGGTTGCTGTAAGACCAGGATTCATTCCATGGGATGACAGTATCACAGTACGGAACATGCTTCTTAAATCTGAAGGTGGTAAAACAGATATACCAACTACGAAATCAATTGAGGAGTGGGACTGCACAGCTTTGTTTAAAGCAACAATCTATGCCAAAACCTTTGGTGTTCCAGGCAGCAAGGGATCCACTTTGAATGATTTATATTTGAAGAAAGTTAAACCACCTCCTGGTACTTTTCGTCCATCAGTTCAAAGTTCATCAGGAAATGAAGATGAGACCCGCGCTGTGGCAATTGATCAGCTACGATTATTGAGAAACGCACTTTGCCATTCACCAAAACCAGAAATAGTCAAAACTGATTTTGACAATTATGTTCAGCTAGTAGCCAACGCATTAACAGTAGTTAATATTGATACCGCCTTTGTGGATAATATTCGTCAAATGAGCGAGGATGATTTCCCTACGGAGAGAGTTCAAGAATTACATGAATGTCGTGTGAAGGAGTTACAAGCCAACAGTTTTTGTCCAACAGAAATTGTCCTCTATTTATGAACAAACAGATAAAATGCATAATATGATGATGAAAAATATGAATCTGGGAGAAAAGGGAATTGTACCAGGTAACGTGAATTTTTTTACCATGCAAAGTATAGTGTCGTACTGTCGTGTAATATAGTTCATTTTGTTCATTTTTGCAAATAGGTTTGACTGTATAAATCGTACGTCTTGCCGTAGTTGGGGATTTTCAAATATGACATTTTTTCGTGTTGTATATACAAAAGACCATAGATATAGGAGAACTATATTGCTGACTCATACCTGCGGGAGGCGTCACCTGTATGATAAATCCAAGATGGCGGCTCAACCAAGCAAAAAACCTATAGCTAGTATTACGAAATAAAGGTTTCTTGATTTTGGTGGTTTAATTTACTACAATTACTATACATTACGAATCTTTTGGATGCAAAAGGAATAGGCTGTGGTGAATTAATATGAAAATACTTCCATTATCATGCGATTAATAGATTTCTATGTTCAGATTGTTTTCCACCGCTTTAAAAAGGTTAACTTAAGGAGGTGTTCGATATAAAATAAAATTAAAATATACATACAACTGAACCAGTAAAATGGCAGATATCTAGCCTGTCGAATTTTAGTAGAAGTATAAGAAAAGAAAACATTTTTGTAATTCATGGTTCATTATTTAATTTATTTGAAGGAAATAAATTATATAACATATTGCATACTAGACATGCAGCTTCCCAGAGGTTGAATAAGGTGCAATCCCTCATTGGTTCAGTGTTACTACAGAAGGTATCTGAGTACCTATATGAACTAGAATACTATTGTTCCCAGTAAACTGCGAAACGACCGTTTTTTTAAGCAGTTTGTGAGTGACAGTTTTGTCAAGTACGAAGGACAAATTTGTGTACCTCGTGATCACAATTCGTTGCAAGCGGCGTAATTGACAAAACTGTCACTGACAAACCGCCTAAAAAACGGTCGTTTTGCAGTTTAATGGGAACAATAGTAATTAGAGTAATATTCCTTATAGAGTCAAGTCTAAGGACTTTAGAGATCACAAGATAAAGATATTAAAATATGTAACACAGTAACAGTAAGGAAAAATTTTATTTCAGATTGTAAGACCATATTGGTATAAGTGGTATACTAGTATAAAGACATTCCTGAAAAAAACGCGTAATTTTGTAGGCTGCGCCTGAATCTTGAGTACTTTTTGTGGTTTTATAAGCAGCTTTTAGAGGGTAAATATATAAATTTGCTTTGAAAACCACAAGTGTACACTAAATTTAATGTACAGTACTGCTAAGAAGTAACCTAATGCTGCGAACGCGTTCGGAACACATTCCAGAACGCGTTCCAGAACGCGTTTGGAACACCTTCCAGAACGCGTTAGGAACACGTTCTTAAACGCGTTCTGAAACTTGTGCTATTTCTCTTTGAAGCTTCGAGTTTCTTCGGAAAATTCCGAATAAATGACAACACAGTCAACCCAGCTAAATTCGACAGGTGACAGGTTGAATTAAATTCGTCAAGCTCGCATTATCCGACCAGCTCAAACGCCTAAGAAAAGGAAATATATTTGGTCTTGAACAAACATGGCGAAATAACAACTTGAAAATCTAATTCAAAGTTTAATTTAATGCTGTAGTGGCATGCAGCGCTTAAGTTTTTGCAAATAGCTTCTACAATTAATTTATGATAGGGGCTGGATAACCATAAAATACTGACAAGCAAACATTTGAAATGACGTGTCAGTTTAATCAAATGGTCAAGCGTTTAGATAAAGTCTACAAGACTGCATGCTACAATTATTGTCAGTTATTTTTTAAACTACAGTAAGTTTATTCATACCATGCAATGATTAAGTTCTATTCGTAGGATATAGCAATGTTGTCAAAATTTGATTTAAAGCTTACAATTTGTTGAACAAGTATCCTAAAGGTTTACCTGTGTGGATGCACACTCAGAGTAACATCACAAACATCATATTCACCTGAGTACATAACATCAAACACACACAAAAATTACAATAAATTTAAATTTCTCAAATTTTCATTGTTGTCGTACGAGGAAGTTTCTAAGAATCGTTATTCGATTATAGTATTTATTTCATATTTCTCGCAAATTTATAGTAACCATTTTAATATCCCCCACTAAATGGTATCTACTATAAGAGCTATATCTATACAGGATACAGTTATTTACATGAAACGGCCACATTTGATATAACGCATGAGTTTCCTCGACAATAGTGGCACAAAGTCCCACATGGCTGAGCGTGTTCCTAAGATTGAACGCTGTTCGTCTGTTTTTTCAAAACAATAAACAGATAATAGTAATTTGTACCAACCTTAGCTCCAGGATATGGTTATTGGTCTAGTCTCGAAGGTCACGTAATCGGATAACCCGAACGGAGCACATTTGGTAGGTTTGTCGTAATAAGTGCTAAGGTTTGTTAGGACTATATCGAGCGTATTATTCCCACGTGTGGGGAAGTTTACGAGTTGTTTCAGATTAGAGTTGTTTCACATAGATCGTGCTTAATATGGTATTTAGGTCTATACCACCACATAGCTAAGCTATAAATTTACTATCGTGTTTACAGAAGAAATACGTTTAGTTTCATTGTTATTATTAACAGTAGTCAGTAGCACATTTTTAAACTTGGTTGCCTTCGCCTCAGTGTGTTGTTATTTTCCTATGGTTATGTTGTAAACACTGAAGCACATTATTATTGTATTGACAAACATGTTGGAACTGGTCGCATTTCAAAATTTAAACTAAATAGACGGTCTTAGTATATGTACAACGTGCCATACCTATTCAAGGCCCAGAAACTGATTTCGTCGTATATTAATGTATGAGCATTATATAAAATATAAAAGATTAGTATAAATTTTGCATATCAAATGAGCTTTCGCGCGTTCTGATTGGCTAGTTGACTAGTAAATCTGAGACATTATTTACTACTTGGGTATAGTAGATAATGCTTTTCAAAAAGATTGATTCGGCAAATTTGGTTTCAAAATCGACAAAATATTGAAAAAATCGTCCCCAGAAAGCGAAAGAAACACCAACTGTTGTATTTAACTGGAAAGGTAGGATTCCTTTATTTTACTGTGCCAAACATATTCACGGACAATCTAGTTAAAACTCATTTAAAACTCCGAAACATTCACTTCAGACAAATACTGAAATAGCAAAAACTATCCCGACTGTTGGAAAAATTTTGCTGTGACATTCTTTTAAATTCATTTTGTTTTGTATCCTATAGATTTCTCAATTTGTACGATACTATTTATTTTGATATGTCATGTTTTCATTGTGCTGTATGGTGTTTTGACCGCTGTATTGTGTTTTCGAAACTTGTAAAGTGGAAAGTGTTTTTAAAACTTTATTATGGTTTTACATTTCATTTTATTACCAAATTTCTCAGCCATTTCCTGAAAAAATTAATGTTAAGTCTGGTGAAACAGTCCTTCCGTTATTGTGTTTCTATTCTAAGCGGAAATCGAGAAAAACAACTTTGTAATAAAGCAATAATGTCACACAAGAAGCCATTTTGAAAGCGTGTGCGTACAAGAAACACTGCAAGGCTATTACTGTATTACTTAGTGACAGTAACTGTGAACAGGCCGAAAACAGTTTTATTTCTGAATTTTAATTGAACTATTATTTGGATATTTTGTTTTATTCATTAAAAATTTATACTAAAACAATTATTCGCCTCAGGCTCAGTGACTACGGTGCATATTCACCTCGACGAAAATCACTTCGCCTTCGGCGAATAATTGTTCATTATTAACGTTTCGTCGTTATCGGAGAATGTATGGCTTATAAGTTGTCATTACTCATTAGTGAATGCGCGTATATGAAACTGTTTTTTACTTGCATTATTTCAATATTAGTTTGTAAATCTCTGAATGGTGAAACTTGCCAATACTCCAATAATACGTTTCAAAAAAGTTTTTTTGTCTTTAGTTTTGCCGAGTTACATTCTCAAACGTGTATAAGGCAACAAGGGCGAATTTCGTTTTTGACCAATCAGAGCATTTGTTTACCTTTTGGCACTAAGCCAACTACTACTTCCGGTTTAGACTCGTATTTCAACACGAAAATTACGGTTGTAAATAAAGCCTTGGGGGGTGGGGGGGTCTGGTTTTTTAATTTTTTGGACTTATTTCAATGAAATCCTATAAAATATAAAATTTTCGAAAAATTTGCCGCTGGGATTTGCGTCTCATCGCTTAGTTTTGAAATTATCCGCATTCAAAAAAACGGCGTATGCAAGGTCACTCTCGAATAGGTCAAAAACGTGTTATGATTCTAAAGGAAGTGAAGCAAAAGCATATATCCGGGAATATTGAAGAGTGCATGGCTCGGGGCATTTGAGAAAGAAGGCATTTTCACTGCGATTTTGGAGTTAAATTTTGTAGCAGTCGGTCACTACACGACTATAATTTTGCCAGCAGTGGCCATATAGCACTAAAGCAAAGTAGAAGAATCGCCGTTTATGACTGCCTCGTTGGCCCAAGCTTTCTGGTTTTGACTTGAGAGGATATTTGCAAATCGGGCAAGCACTGATGTCTGGTAGGTTACACTCAGGGTGGAAAGAGTGTCTACAGCCTCGAAAAATGCGACACAAAGGACTATCACGACTGCATTCGATCACTGATTTTTAGATCAATGCATTCGATTTTATCACATTTTCTGTCTCAATAGAAATTGAAGGTATATACCTTATATATTTCACATATATTAAACATATAGACACATATTTCCATGTTTATGATTCATATACATTTTACAGGGTGTCAATATATTAAAAGATTCATATTTTTTCAAGCACCAGATTGTCAGTCAACAGAAGGTTACTTATTTGCTTTTGAACGCAGTTTTTCCCATATGTT
>CACRXK020008472.1:0-20747 GCA_902702795.2 Paramuricea clavata
GGCATAGTACAAAACATGGACTGGACCCATGGACTGGACCCATGGACTGGACCCAAAATTGGACCCAAAATTGGACCCAAAATTGGACCCAAAATTGGACTCAAAATTGGACTCAAAATTTTAGCCAAAATTTTGCCAAAAATCCATTATTTTTTCGGAGAGAAACAACCCTCAGAATATCGTGCTTAATTGATTTAATTTGTATAGGCAAAAAACTTCACGTTCCATCACTTTTCCTTGACCTATCTAGCTATTTGTCTTCCAAAATTCTATATTCTATTTTCTAAACGTTATCTAGGGTATCTCGTAAATAATAAACCTTTGTGAAATATCTTTGCGCAATGGTCACAAATACATCACATCGATATAAATCATCCATCAATATACACATCAATATATAGTTATTTTAATTATGTACATTTTGTGTCTGTATAATACGCCCTCTATATATTCCGGCATATATATCCTCTAATGAGTAACGAGTTCGCAAAGTTTGTTTTGTCCATATATTCTAATATTTATTGCAACTAGCTATATGTGGGCTTATCATTATGCATATAACAAATCCTATCTCTGATGATGGTTCTGAAATAGAATTGAAACACTGCGCGTCCTCTAAGACAAGCGTTAAGTCGTCACGAAAATATTTCGTGCACTTGGATAAGACTCGCTACCATTACCGATCCCTGTTGACTCGATAGCTCAATAGGTAGAGCGGCGGTCTAGATACCCGAAGATGCGAGTTCAAATCCCGCTCGAGCCAACGAATTTTTCGTTGGTCGATTGCAGTGCCAGATTA
Organism: Paramuricea clavata; assembly: GCA_902702795.2. Classification (NCBI taxonomy): domain Eukaryota; kingdom Metazoa; phylum Cnidaria; class Anthozoa; order Malacalcyonacea; family Plexauridae; genus Paramuricea; species Paramuricea clavata. The sequence goes on from CACRXK020008472.1 coordinate 800, forward strand.
AATATGAAACTAGTTTTTCGTATCTCTGAGGATGGTTCTGAAATACACTATGTGAATAATGATAAGCCCACATATAGCTAGTTGCGATAAATATTAGAATTGATATGGACAAAACAAACTTTGCGAACTCGTTACTTGTTAGCTAGGATATATATGCCGGAATATATAGAGGGCGTATTATACAGACACAAAATGTATATAATTAAAATAACTATATATTGATGGAATGATTTATATCGATGTGATGTATTTGTGACCATTGCGCAAAGATATTTCACAAAGGTTTATTATTTACGAGATACCCTAGATAACGTTTAGGAATAGAATATAGAATTTTGGAAGACAAATAGCTAGATATTAGATAGGTCAAGGAAAAGTGATGGAACGTGAAGTTTTTTGCCTATACAAATTAAATCATAGCACGATATTCTGAGGGTTGTTTCTCTCCGATAAAATAATGGATTTTTGGGCAAAATTTTGGTTAAAATTTTGAGTCCAATTTTGAGTCCAATTTTGGGTCCAATTTTGAGTCCAATTTTGGGTCCAATTTTGGGTCCAGTCCATGGGTCCAGTCCATGTTTTGTACTATGCCGTCTACACATGCAAAAATCTCACATCTTGTAACAAGTTTGTCAACAAGCCGTCAACAAGTTGTCTTCGCACTGCTTGTCACAAGTTGTCAACAAGTTTGGAACAAGCTGTTAACAATTTGTAACAACCTTGTTGATATTATCAGGCTTGTTACAAGGTTGTTCCAACAAGTCTGATACAGTCATGATATAGCAGTATTGTTATACAACCTTGTGTCGTCAAGTTCTAGGGTTGGGCGATATTTCGATATTTTGATTTATCGTGATATTTTCAATCGTGATTATCGTATCGAAGGTAGAAACTTGAGCAACGATATATCGAAATTATCGTCAAGCTCGTTGACTATCGTGATATTGCTTCGCATGTGTATATAGCTTTTATATAATCCTAAAAAATTCCTTCAATTTCTAGAAAATATAGTTTTTAAAAGAATTAATCTGCTGAACAATGAAATTGCATGCTATTCTTGCGCCTGTGTGCCCACGGCATTTGTGTCCGTGGAGACACACTAGACACTGCATAGACAGTTCAGGTTTATGAACAGTAAAAATTAGACAAGAAAAAGCCTTCTTATTACTTTAATTTGTTGTTTTATTGTCATTGTTTTTATTGCATTTATCGCGATATTATCGAATATCGCGATAATTTCCTCCACAATATTCGTGAGATGATTTTTTTAATATCGCCCAACCCTATCGTCAACCTTGTAACATTCTTGTTTATCATGACTGTATCAGACTTGTTAGTCTGATGATGCCATCAAGCTTGTTACAAGTTGTTAACAGCTTGTTCCAAACTAAGATAATAAATCTGGGAATATGCTTGTTCCCACAAGCAGTGCGAAGGCAACTTGTTGACAGCTTGTGAACAGATTTGTAACAATTTGTTTGCAGACTTGTAACAACTTGTGCGTTTTTACGTGTGTACTATAAGGTTTCTATAATACCAAAATTCTACTTACATCCAAGCATCGCTCAACCAGAGCGCCCAAATCTGCATCAAGATTTGTCAGATCTTGCAATGCTTTCTAAATAATTGACTATATAATTAGACTTTGTACATATACTTTAGTGGACCCCAATAAAGACAATAATAATAATAAATTAGAGAAATCCAATGTTGAAATTTTTTAGAAACATTCTCGCGAAAAGCAGAAACTTTAAAATCGTTGTAAGATTTGTAGAAAGTAAATAACTTCAGCATACTTGCACATTCTTCCAATGTTCGAAGAGTAGTTGCAAAAACAACATTCCCAAACTATATATGTCAGCTGGACGGCCATGGGCACGTTGCTCATAGACCTGTGCAAATGAAAAAAAAAGTTAAACAGATATATCTGGCACCTTAAACACGGTAGAAAATTTATAGATAATCAGCTTATGCATGTATACAATGATTCCCAGGGGCTTTCACGGTTCCGACCACAAATAATGAAAATACAATGGCCAAACTCTGTCTTCATTAGAAAGACGAATATAAAGTAATAAAGTATAATTTAAATTGCGTGCCTCTCTGACATCGGACAAAAATAACATAAATGGTTAAATAAATTCGGTACTTCTGGGAAAACTTTAAATTACAGGTTCTGGTGCACCCAAACATCTCTCTACCTTATCAAATCTCTATCCAAAAATTTCAAGAAATGCATAACAACTTCACACTCCTCTGCAGAGCCTTACGAATTTTTAGTAAAATTACGTAACATTGCTGGGGGAAAAAATTACGTAATTGTTAGTCAAAACGCGCTAGGTATGATGGGAAGACGGGACCATGGGTCTCAACCCCCCGTCGTGCACCACTAAATGTCCTCTACTATCCCTAGATTATACCTACAATCCTATATAATTGACTCTGCGGAGGAGTGTAACAAGTTAGTAACAATGGCTTTTACAACTACGAAACCTTCGTTAGTTGGACATGATTTTCATTTGGAGTACCCAAAGAAAACCCACGACTTTTGGTAAAGCATTGAGTGTCCGCATAGTCCTAGACTTGCTCCAAGTCTCTCTTTCATTGTCATATAGTATCGATCCACTATAGTGTACATTACATGACGTAGTATGGAGGGGCGGAGCGAGAAAGAGAGACTTGTCAACTTCGGAAAATCTCGGTTCAAAACTGAACCGAAAATGCAAGACTTGCTTTAATTGTTTTCTGTCAGTGTTTATATGTATTGATCTAGCACAGTGTAAATAACATGAGTTCCATTATAGTAAATAATACAGAAAGAAATTGAAGGAAAACAATTAAAGCGAGTCTTGCATTTTCGGTTCAGTTTTGAACCGCGATTTTCCGAAGTTGACAAGTCTCTCTTTCTCGCTCCGCCCCTCCGTACTACGTCATGTAATGTACACTATAGTGGATCGATATGACAATGAAAGAGAGACTTGGAGCAAGTCTAGCATAGTCCATGCAGTCCCTCCTCTGGCCGCACGGCATGGTGGAGAAGTAGGATTGTCCGCAGCGAGAGAGGGAACACGCGATCTCAGAAATGAAAGGCTCTGGCACTGACACGATTGCGCCACCGAACTGGGATTGGCAGAAAAAAAAGGGGAATATGTTAACAACCAAATTTGCATGTCTACTATTTGATGACGTGTCTGCCAGGAGTGGCTGGATCGTGGCCGCTTCGAGTGATCATGTTAATGCCACAATTACATTAGGGCGCTTTCCATTCAATGGCCTGACCGGTCAGAACCGAATTTTTGTCTCTGTATCAAAGGAAAGATCTGGTCTATGTTTCTCAAATATCTAGCGAAAATGGACCTCATTCTAATGTTATCAAAATTTTCCGGTCAGATAGGTCCGAAGCCCAAATGTTTTGTGTTTCATTCAACAATTTAACCGTTCTGACCGGTTTGGCCGTGTTAATAGAAAGCGCCATTACATTACCTCTGGTGCCATGAAACAACGTGTTCCAGCGGCAGGTAAACCACTTTTGGTATATTCACCAGGTAAACATTTAACCAGCCCAAAATCGGCGAGTTTTACCCGGATCATATTGTCGCTGATCGTGAGCAATACATTGGCGGCTTTTATATCCTTGTGGATGGCATGTATAGAATCAAAATGGAGAAATATTAGAGCAGCTACAACTTGGTGCCAATAGAAGAGCGCTTCTCCTTTTTCCAAGGCTTTACCATCCTTCCAAAGTTGTTTCAGAAAATCCTTCATGGACATATCTACAAAAAAACCCAGCAGTTGATTAGTTTCACTCATCCGGTACAGGGTGCGACAATTCGCGCACTTACGTACCGGAGGTACGCCAATATTACGGTCTGGTACTTCATTTTTTCAACCAAGTACCACGTAGGTACACGGAACTCTTGCTATCTGCGTACTCCAAGGTATACAAAACCGTAATTTAGTCGGTATATACATATGTCTGACATGACATGACATGTCCTGGCATTAAACATGACTGGACTGATGGCATGCACTATGGAACGTTGGAGTCGGATGTAGTGTTTGTGTATGCAATGGACGACTTGCGCTTTAGAAAAATTTTTAATCTGGGAATAACAAAGGATACTATCGGAAAGAAGTTATCAAAATTAGAAAAACTGCAAACTTTGGTTGCGAAATGTTGTAAAATACGGAAAATATGGCCCTGCGAAGTTGGCAAATTTGTATACATTTCTATTACGTGCATGCGGAAATTGGTAACTAATTTAGTTACCAATTCACTCACGTAATACAAAAGTATACAAATTTGCCAACTTTGAAGGGCTATATTTTCCGTATTTTACAACATTTCGCAACCAAACTTTGTAATATTACCAATTCCAAGAAGACGCTCTTTCTTAGCTGTGGTGATAGATTTCGTTGTTCTTACTTAGATTAAAATTTAGTCTAAAGCGCAAGTCGTCCATTGTATCGCATGCTGCATCCAGTCGTTCCGACCATGAGTTATTTCAGCCCCAGTCGACTTGTTGCATAAGATCTTTGCTTGCCAAAAATTACTGTTTTTGAAAAGTCTTAAAGGCAAAACGACCTGGGTTCTTAGATTTTATTACAAGTTAAGTCATATTCAGCTCTTGCAGTATGACGTATCATAAAAACCCCGCCATTTTGGATAGCAAAAATCTTTTATTCAACCAACTACAACACAGCCACAGAGTAGATAAGACATGCAGAGACGTAACTGACCGTTGTAAACACTGCGGAAGATTACGTTATCATGTACCCACCTTTTTTTCAGGCGACTGGGCGAAAAATGATCAACTGCGCGTGCTCAGCAAGTTTAAAGTGAGTCGTCATCAGGTCGTCATCCAATCAGATGCATGCATCTAATAACTAGCATGCGCACAAAAAAGTGGGTACACTAGTTACGTCTCTGTATATCTCTACTCTATGACACAGCTGTGGACTATTATAACTCTTCAAAGTGCTCAAAGAAAAGCAATAACGGCAGCCAGTGCCACAGTCCTGCTTTGAAGCCATATGTTGGAGTTTAATTAAATATTTTTACGATTGCAGCAGTAAAATTGTTAGACAATGGTTCTGATGAATTTTCAGACAGGTACGCCAATAATCCAGCTACTTCTGTAGCTGGATTATTGGCGTACCTGTCTGAAATTCTATCAAGTAGGATTCAAATAAGTTATGTAGATGTTTGCTTATTCACATCCATGGATAGTTAATAATTACACCCTTACCGCACTTCTCCATAATTATTCTGTGTGTGAATTTATTCTCCTTTTTCTGCACAACCAGGAGAGTTTTAACAAAATTTGGATGAGTTGCAGTTTTTCTGAGAACATACATTTCATCCGCTGTGACAATTGCCTAAAAAGATTTGGTGTTTAGTAACTTGATAACCATACCACATCAAATTTGGGGCACAGTTCCATGCACACACACATGCGATGTTTGAGTACAAAATGCACACATAACAGATCCACAACAAGAGATCAACAGATCTGTCAACTCGTCTGATTTCGTCGGATGTCACGTGATTTATTAGCAAATCTCCAGGGGACGGTTGTTCGAAAGCAGAATACCTTAACCCCAGGTTAATCTAAAATCCAAAGCAAACTTCCTAACAGCTTTTTTATAAATTTAGAAATAGTAAAAACTAAAGAAGCCATCTTATTCAAACAAAGTTTTATTGAACGCAGTAATGTCTAACTTAAATTTTGATGTATGCCTTAAACATGTGTATAGAATATTAGTATAAACCTACTAGTAGGCTATCACATATCGTGCCTTCTGATTGGCTACGCTACTATAGTAGGCTATTAGTGATAGCCTACTAATAGCGTTTTGCACTTTTGCCGAAGTGCATGTCTGATGATTTTTTGGACGACTTGTTGAACAATTCTGTACTAAAAAAGCCCGAAAAGAGCAATACAAATATGGAATGGCAATTTTTAAGGGTAAGAAAATAGACAAAATAACATACACTCAATGAAATTTTAAAATAAAAACTGAATTTTGCAAAACACTTTACGCGAACAAAAAATAAAATATTTGTTTACCTTTAATGGTTTTATAATGTTTTTTTGTGTATTTTTGTATTGTGTTTGCAGCCTAGTTGTAAATTAATGTTAAAGTTTATACTAAAACAATTAGACAACTCGGCCTCGTTTTCCATGAGCAAATAGTCAACTCGGCTTCGCCTCGTTGACTATTCGCTCATAGACAACGAGGCCTCGTTGTCTAATTGTTAATTAGCCGAGATATGGGCGTGTCCATACGAGACACGAGATGTCCTTTCTGTATCTATAAACAGCTCTAATGAAATTAGAATCTCTCAAAATTTTTGAAATCGCGTTTCACGGAAAATTGCTCTTTAAATCTCGTTACACGTAAAATAAATAAACGATTTCATATGATTTACGAAAAATAAAATAGCCATTTCATATTTCAGGGAAAAATAAAAATGGCAATTCACGCTTCACAATATATAATTTTGTAAAGGAATTTTCCCCCAGGTCTGGTCCAAACACTATACAATATGAACTTTGCCATTGTAACACAGACTGTCAATTCTTACATCGGTCAAAACAGTCAAAAGTAACTCTGCTCTAAATATTTAAGAGGAGATTTTTTTGTACGTTACGTAACACACGCTCAAAACTAATGCGTATATAATAATCACTTGAGGTTATGACTAAATTCATAATTTTTATTTTTCGATATGTTTCTCAATCGGCAAACAAACTTAAAAAGTATGTTTAGTGCTTTATCTGTGAAACAATGGTAAAATGAAGAGATTTTAGATGATACGCCAAACAGAAAATGATGTCTGAAGTTCAGTAAGTTGTGCTTATATGGCTGTAAATATGGCGTCAATTTTAAAGCATCATTGATATTTGTACTTTAATTGTCAATTTTTTACTATTATTTTATGTTTCTCAACCGACAGATGCATTTAAAAAGGTAGCTAACTGTATAAACTAGACAATAAAACTAAAACAAAGTAATTTTGAGAGGAACGCCAAAAAGATTTAAGGTTTTGAATACTTTTCATTGCAAACACGTGACATTGAAAAAATTGCCTCTTAACTTAAGCAGGCAAAGTCATATTTGTATTCCACAGTCAAAACGATGAGATCGAGCGCAGCAATTTTTATCTTAAACCGCAAATATAAAACTTTGTCGACTTTACAAAATATTGTTTAAATACAAGCTAGTTAGTCGATCTACAGAATAGTCTGAGCTTTATTGAATATATAGGGTTAGGGTTATATTCAGAGATCGTTTCTTTGGGATTATCTCATTCAACTTCACTTGAAAACTTGTTTTCCAACCAAAACCACGATTCCTGACAGGGCAGGAAAAAAGAATTTTCTTCTAGCTGGGAGCACTCCCTGTAGACAAAAATTTCCTGCAGACCAACGGAGTATTTTGTGCTAAATCTGCATGTGCATAAACATATAGTGTTCTAGCTGACCTTGGTTTTAAATTCAAGGAATAATGTCTGACAACCATGTTGTTGTGCCCATAGTGGGACATAGGTGTTAAGGTTTCCTTCAAATTTTCAATAGCAAATCATCATTCAAACGAATTTCCTGCAGCTGTTTAACATGTATTCGCCTATTTTTTCCATCCCCTGATTCCTGATTCGATTCGACAACGCGACGCGATTTTTTAGTTTTTGAAACTAAGTTAATAAAACAGCCAATGAGAGCAAATTTTGAAAGATATAGGTAGACCAAATAACTCAAAATGTTATAGCGCTTCTAACTTTCAAACTGGGATCAAAGTTATCGGTCAGTGAAAATCAAAAAATCGCGTCGCGTGGTCGAATCGTGTCCAGTGTGTATGGACCTTAAGAGCTCACCTTTTTGAGTACAAGGCGTGGACAACTTGATCCAAAGTATTTTTCTTTGATTGACCATGGCAACTCAATATGGTGAACCTCCCCAAAACCACCCTTGGCAAAATATCTGTCATCTTCAAAGTAGAAATGCTCCAACTCCTTGAAGTGACTTAGATCATCAAAACTATCGTGATTCTAAAATCACAAAACTATTTTCATTAAAACAGATAAATGTATATACACGAGACACACTTGCATAATGCACACAAGGATTAAAAATTAACCTAAAATGAACATGTTCTTTTGTGACAGTGTCTTTGACTCATAGTCTCATACTTCAGAAAATTTATTTTTTAGTGTTTCATTGTTATAATCAGCCAATTATAAAACATATTCCTGTGGCTTTTTCGAATGACCCCAAGGTTGAAGTTGACAATGACTCAGCTTTCAAGATAGCTAGGTCACATAGTCAGCCTCAGTTCAAGCTATTGTTTCGTGCATGTGCACTCAAATTCAGAAGTGGCCATTGGTAATCATGATCAGTAGCGTAGCCAGCCCAACGATTTAGTCCCGCTATGCAAACAGGCCTTAAAATATCGGTCGGTGACTGACATTGTCCGACCCATTCGTGAAATTGTCCGACGTAGAAAGGAAACCACCGGACATTCCGTCCGACCTAAGTGAAACTGAGGTTTATTGTTTGTCCGACCCGAGTGTATTGGTGTCCGACCGAACTGTAGCTTTGTCCGACGTAAATCAAAATGTACCTTAGCCCAGGACTAGAGGCTTGTATGTTAAATGGAAAATCAGAGTACTATTGTATAAAAGGTGATGGAAATGTTGACATGTTGTTTTAACGTAGTCGAGCGCGGGGCGGCGAGCGAAATGGTGAAGTGGAAAACGGACTTAAGTTGTCGAAGTCTTTTTGATACTGCTGTTCTGGAAAGCAAGTTAATTTTGGCTTGGAAATAAGTATGAAAGAAACAAATTATCTTTACAACATTTACCGTTTATTCATTTGTGTCATTCAGACTTATTTCCGAGTCAAAAATGAACTGAAGGTCATCGGACATATGTCCGACCCAAACTCAACGTCACCGGACATTTTGTCAGACGGCCCTGGAAAAGATATTTTAAGGCCTGCAAACTGTAAAAACAATCAATTTCTAAAAAAATGAATAATCATAATAATTTTGAATTTGCATAGCGGGACTAAATTGTCAGGGGCTGGCTACGCCACTGATCATGATAAGAATTGAATTAGAATATGACCTACCTTCCAAATGATTAAGTCCTCTGACTCTGTTCTTCGCTTCATCAGCTGACAAACATTTTTAATTGCCAGTTCCCTTTCTTTATATCTTTATTAATTAAAACATAAAAACACATAAATGAAACTAACTGTACTGAATGATCTATTGAAACTAGTGATGGATGCCAGCAGATACGTATTCAACTGGAATATGGGTGAGATAAAGATTTATCACCAATCGTCCTGTTAGAGGTTCAGTCGTCTTTCTTTCAAGCAGAAGCTGTGATGAAATTTTTGTGTAGACTTTGTTTAGATCTGCGAGTTTTCAACATTTTTCGTTTAAACTTGGTCAGATAGTAGAACTAGTCTAATGCTTTCATGGAAACCAATAAAAAATTTTTAGGCAAAATTAACACTCAAAGGTGTTCTGTAACCTTAGCCAATCCGATGTGTTTAACCTACCCGATTGACCAATCAAATGCGTATTAATTAAGCCTGTGGCTGTGAGAGGAAGTGGTAGCAGAAGTCAAATCTGAACCGCTCCAAAGTTTAAAATATGCACAATACCATGCAGTTACAGGTAAACTACGTGAAGCGTTCCTCTTTTGACTTCGTAACTCATTTGGAATTTTCCTCATTAGCTTTGCAAATTTGAAAAACTCTTTGCAAATCCCTTGAGGGAATTTGCAATGTTCCTATCGGCTGTTGCAATATTCCAAACTTCATTTTAAATTTTCCTAACTTCCTGTTTTAATTTCCTAACTTCCTGTTCTGTTCTGAGCGTTGCTATTGGTCGATTATTTTTGTTAGCCAATTGCAACGCCCAGAACAGAACAGGAAGTTAGGAACTTGTAACAGGAAGTTAAGAACTTCTAACAGGAACTGAGGAAAATGTTTTTGGCTTTTAGCAACATTGCAAATTCCCTCAAGGGATTTGCAAGGGAGTTTTTTAAGTTGCAAAAGTAATGAGGAAAATTGCAATCAATTTAGAAACTCAAAAGAGGAACGCTTCACGTAGTTTACCTGTAAAGGTATAATTCATAATTGCATTTTTCAGTGTTAAATATTGAAGATTGTATAACCTATTTTACACAATTACTACAATAATTTTTTCAGTTACTTAAATTATTTTGAAATTATTTATTTCTAAATTTGACAAATTTTAAAGTCAACATGCAGTTAATAAACGATTCAATTAAGGTTACAGAACACCTTTGAGGGTTAATTTTGCCTAAAATTTCTTTCCATGAAAGCATTAGACTAGTTCTACTATCTGACCAAGTTTGAACGAAAAATGTTGAAAACTCGAGTTATTTAATAAAATACATTTCGCTGCAATAAGAAAAACATTGAAAATGTAATATTCAAATTCAATTTTCTCCCGAAGAATTTTACGGTAATTACTGATTTTCAAACGAGTTGTGCTCCTGCGGGTTTTGACCAAGTTTTCTCAAATTCTCACAGGGCATAGCTAAAGACGTCAGTTTCAAAATTGTGTTCGGCTTTTTTTAAATTTTGGATATTTTAATAATAAAGAGCAATTCACTCAAACAATTCAGAAATATATTGCAGTCGTCAAAGAAATCGCCATATCAGCGGAATGACGAAATAAACAAAAATTTCCGAACACAATTTTTTAGAACAACTATTTTACTGTATAAAAATGATATTTTCATAAATATAACTTAAAACCAACAGGAGCACAACTCAAAAGCGTAACGGTACCGCGATTTAAGATTTCCCTGAACAATTCTTATATTATTTTATTGTTTGTTAATTTTACAACTTTACCATATTTTGCATACACTGGCGAACATTTGGTGAAAATTTGATTCAAATCGGACTGATATTGAGCGCGCAGCAACGATTTTCCGCAAAACGCTAAAAAGGGTGTCCTGTAACCTTAAATATGATGAAAACCCCTATTTATCAAAATTAATTAAGGGTTTTAATGGTTTCAGGGGCGCCGGAAGTGACATGAAGCGGCGGGGGCAGCCATATGAAAAGGGCACTTACTCTTGATCCTTAATTTTTGTGCGGGGTGGGGGGAGGGGGGGCAATGCTCGTTAACATTTTGCTGTATAACGGATACTTAATTACTTGTACCTAATACAGTTAGACAAATTTCGGCATAGATTGGAACATTTTTATTCGTTGCATGACACTAAAGACTAAAATGTATTGTAAAGCAACATGACAGTTGTCAGTTATTAGGTAACCGGTCGTTTCGCCAACGAGTCGTTTCGCCAACTGTCAGTTCGCCAACGTCTCGGGTCGATTCGCCAACGGTCCTCCACGTTCTTATGTCAGTTCGCCAACGCAACGTTTAATCATGGATTGTAAAATAAACAATCCATGGTTTACAATTATTTTACAATCCATGGTTATTTAATAGTTCACGTCTTTCTAATGTGAAACCATGAAACGCAAACAATGTTTGCAGAAAATATGTTGGAACGTTGGTGATCAAAAGCGTCACTAGCTCTCAGTCTGTTGTGAAATTTTGTTAATGAAGAGTATGGCTAATCTTCGTAATTCGTATTGTTTGACTCTCAGTTTGAAAACTTTTCAGTTGTGTTTACTTGAATGGTATATCATATGCATAAAAACTTTCGCATTTCGTGAGTTATAGCCCTTGTTTAGCGTCCGCTGATTAAACCTGTTTTAGACCGTCTAAACATAAATGTCTGGAGAATTTGCTATTTCGGTTATTTTCTACAAACATTTATAGATTTATATATCCATGCATGTCTCATATATATGTAACGTTTGCGAACTGACATAAGAACGTGGACGAACGTTGGCGAATCGGCCTGAGACGTTGGCGAACTGACAGTTGGCGAAACGACTCGTTGGCGAAACGACCGCAATTCATTTAGGAAGGTTTACTTTTTTACTTTTCATATTAGGTGGAAACTGATTGGTAACGTTTCTGAGAGGAATTCAGATTCAAGTATGAGCTAAATTGTTTAAAAACAGTTTTCAATTTCAATTCATGTGAAAAACGCACGACGTTCGAAGTGCAGTTTTGGTAAAAAGGCAACGTGCTACCCCGCACTGTTTGGGCAACGGGGGCAGCTGCCCCCACTGCCCCTGCATGGTTTTTAAGCTTCTGTACAAACACTGGTACGTAATATGCACATAAAGAAGTTCATTTAAATTACCTGGAACATAATTCACATCTGTACTGAAACTGACAAACTTTTCGATGGTATTCTATCACAGGAGTCCAATCCAAATTACTTTCTTCAAAGTAACCTCTCATTTCTTGGTCAACCTACAAACAAATTAAGGCCGGTCCCAATTATTAGAGGGTTCAAGCTGTCAAGTGGAGGAGGCAATGTTTTCTATTAAATAAAATTCAGCAATCAAATATAGTTGACATACAAATAATCAATAAATTGTTATACCTGTATACAATTTTCACAGCATTTGTTTTCACACTTGCAAAAATTATAACGATTGATTCTTGTGTGCCACTTTTGCTTTTCACGCACATGCATAACGTTTTCAGCATTTTGGGGGTTTTGTTCTGGTTGATCCTGTGGACTCTCAGCCATAGGCACCTGCATTGCCATCATTAGAAACAAGCATTAATGACAGTGAATGAACTCGATAATAGATCGGTTTGTACATGCCTTGGTATATAATATGGCTTAACGATTATACTCTGTCTAATATGCCAAACAATTCTATATGTATATGAGGTTATGTATTAACCAAAGTTAATAGCTAGTGAACCATGTGTGATCTGGAAATTGGGTGTCACTGTCAAGGTGTGCCTTGCATTGCATGTGCTTCTCGCACAACATATAATCAATAGCTGTTTGGTACACAAAGTGTACAGACGGACATATCCAAAATAAAGCGAAAGGTTTAAAATCCTCCCATCCCACCTTTTGTCAAAGAGGGACGCAGAATTAGGTATTGGCTCATATCATTCGATTTTTTTTTCACCACCATTTGTAATGGTGTGATGGGTGCAAGCTGCCTGAATGTGGTTGCCAGTTCAAGACACCACTTGCATGGATCTTTCCTTAATCCACCTCGATCAACAGTTTGCACCTTATCTTCCAATTTGGTAAGTAGGGTAATAAGGGTACTCAAAGATTTGGTGGCTATATCTATGGTGAATGTAGATATTAACTCTCAATTGGTCTACTGCTGATTCAGTTACGAAGCGACCTTTTTTCTTTGTCAGCATCCGTGTTGCCAAGTCTTGCTGACGTAATAAGTGGTACGGAAAAACGAAAAAGGTCGCTTTGTGCGAAAAAATTCGCTAGTGGAAAACAAGCTTATAACGCCTGACAATTTTACTAGTCAGGGGGAGAATGCTGCCACTCAATGGGCTAAATTAATCAAGACTATATCTGCCTATGCACCCTGTTAACCCTTTAAGTGACAATGCACCCAGATGCACTCTACTTTATTATTTTACTCTGTCTAACTCCAGACAATTTTACTTGTCAGGGGGAGAATGCTGCCACTCAATAGGCCAAATTAATCAAGACTATCTGCCTACGCACCATGTCAACCCTTTTAAGTGACAATGCACCAAGATGCGCCGTAGCTACTTTATTATTTTACTCTGTCTAATGCCAGACAATTTTACTAGTCAGGGGGAGGATGAGGAGAGTGCTGCCACTCAGTGGGTTAATCAGACTATTTGCCTACGCACCCTGTTAACCTTTTAGGTACAATGCACCCAGATGTGCCATACTTTATTATTTTACTCTGTCTAACACCAGACAATTTTACTAATCAGGGGGAGAGTGCTGCCACTCAATGGGTTAAATAATTTTAAGATCATAATGTCCCATCACATCTTCAATTTTCATCATTTCTAACAATATCTCAGGACATCTGGTGGCCCTGACTTAGCCTCTTGATTATATCCCTTTCCTTAGATTATTAGCCTTTGGATCGCTAACATGTTGTTGAAGACAGGGGGTTTTAATATCTCCTGCAAAGTATTTCAAAAAACCATATACCTCAACATCTGTATCAGATGATCTTTTCTTTTGTTTTCTTTTTTTCTGTTTCAAAACTTTCTTACCATGATCGTCATACTTTTTTTGAGCTTTGTTGTCTTCGTCACTATCATCACCACCCCCGCCACCTCCCCCACCACCTCTAGGATGATCAGGTGAGGTTGAAATGGCCAATCCTGCATTGGCTGGACCAGGTGAAACACATTCTTTGGCACAGCCATTGTTACAAGTAGTTTTTTCACCACTGGGGTTGCCCACATGTTTGGGACTTGAGTTCTCCTTTACGGGAAAGCCTAAAACAAAACAATTAAGCAAAACAACCAAAACAAAACAGCTAAAACTACTGAAATCACCGAAAAACTGCCAGTCCAATAAAAATTGACAGTCCAGTAAAAAAGTAGCCACCGGAGCTTTGACCTTATTTGGCGGCAGAGCTTATGGGGTGAAACTAGAAATTAATATATGGCTAGCCAACATACTATGCTATTTTGTGATATGAGCAAACCAATAACAATGTGAGGTAAAAATATTTGAGCAAATCAATCACAATGCGAGGTAAAAATAGTGAGTGATTAAAGAACAGGTGTTTTATTGCCGTTGCCATTAATTAATATTGCACTATCCCTGGGAATCAAAGTGGCTCTCCACCAATGGAAATTTTGCATTGCTTAGACAACTCAAAAACATAAAATATAGTATAATATGTTGGCTGGCCATATTTCTAGCTTCACCTCATAATTCCCAAATACAGCCAAAGCTGCCATTAGCCCGTAGGGCAAGGTTTGTACAAAAAGACCAAGGTCCGATATTTCTCTGTACATACGAGCAAGAGAGGTTAATAAAAAGTTTATTATTAATAATTATTAAAAAAAGTTCGTTATTTATAATAATGGAGTGCTGAAAGTGCTTCTCAGCCAATCACAGTCCGCCATTTCACCATAAGTGATGCTTATAATTGCCATATAATAATAATCAATACAATTATGCGAATGTATGAGTAGAATGTCCTGTTTTACCCTTGCTACGTACCAACCAATTTGTTCCCCTTAGGATTGCTTACTTGCAAATTAATCACTGCTTATAAATGCAAGTTTCTCAACAAAAAACCACAGGGAGCCCAAACATTGATCTGTGTTAGTGTTGTATGTTTTTCACTTTATTTATCAGTTAGTGTCTTTATATTGCCTTTTAATTTAATTATAACACTAAATTACACTAATATGTCATATAATAATAATATTCCTATAGTCGAACATATAATAACAACATATAAGTTGATTTGTATTTGTATGTTTTTCAGTTTATTTATTTAAGATCTATTATTAGCTTATATAAAAGCACCGCCTTTCGAACCTGACAGCCCGTTCGCAGGCTACATGCGCGATTTGAAATAGGGGGCGGCAACAATATAAATACGTGACAAGGGATGAAACTCTTAAAGTTTGTCGTATAATGAATGCCCCGACTTGAGTGGACCAATAATTATGCAATGAGTGTTGTGTCGAATAATGCCGTCAACATTTAGGAATCAATGATATAAACAAGGAAGCAAACTCGAATACAACTCAAGGTGAGAAGCCAATTTGTGTCAATCGTAACGATTTCAATGTTTAAAATTTAAAATTAAATAATTTAGGTACAGTCAAGTCGGGCGTTAATGCTACGAAACGTCGCTATTAAAAACTATAGCAATTTATAAGACTAGAGGGCTTTTATTTCACAAAATTTTTCAATGGCTATGTACTTTAGCCTTAGACATATCATTCATATGGCCGAATTTCAAGCTAAAATTCGTTTTAACAAGCACATACGGCTTCAAAATAAAACATCGCCGTATTGTAATTTCATCCCTTGTCACATTTCTTATTTTAGTGCGAAATAACGTGTGTATCCTGCGAACGGGCTGTCAGGTTCGAAAGGCGGTGCTTTTATATAAGCTAATAATAGATCTTAAATAAATAAACTGAAAAACATACAAATCAACTTATATGTTGTTATTATATGTTTGACTATAGGAGTATTATTATTATAAGACATATTAGTGTAATTTAGTATTATAATTCAATTAAAAGGCAATATAAACTAAGACACTAAAATAAATAAACTGAAAAACATACAACACTAACACAGATCAACGCTTGGGCTCCCTGTGAAAAAACCCACCCAAATGTAAGGCCACCATGAGTGTTAACCCATGGGCTTATTGAGGGTGGATTTTCACTTATTTAAAAAGAGGGGTAGAAAAATTTCTGGTGGGGTGCAAGTGGCACCACTCAGTAAGCTTCGGCAGGGTTAGGCATTTGGAAGTGAAATTTTGGTGGGGATGAACACTTTATTAGAGGGGTTAGAGAGATTCTAGGGGGGTTAATGCATAAGAGTTTACTGAAAAGGTCAAATCTTGAGATCATTGAAAAATTTAAAAATATGTGAATTGTGAAATTATTTAACTTTCGGCATTTAATATTTCTATGTTCACTGTGAAAAGCTAATCTCGACAGTGTGAGTGTTATCAAATCAGCATATTATCAGTGCATAAACGCTATCTGATTACAGCTCTTATAATTGACATATTTTAATACAGATTCGGCTATTATATGCAGCAATTATGATACATACAACAAACATGATCAGTTCCGCTATAGTACACAACAAACTATAAAGAATAAAACGTTTTTAAATAAATGTAAATGATCCATAATACAAAATTTTATTGTATTTGTATTAGGAATGTTCGGTATGAGAAATTTCCGGTATCGGTACACCGAAAAAATTATACTGATATTATCGGTATACCGGTTTTCCTTTGATAATTATAAAGGAAAATTCTTTAATGGAAATTTTAAGGAAATTTTGAGTAATTCTAAAAGGTAAAACAATAATTTTGAAGCTGTTTCAAAATCTAAATCATTTCAGTAGAAAGTTCTTTGAATTGCCATTCAGTAGTAAAATAAAGGTTATGGTTTTGCCATATAGTTGGTAAATGTAACACGGTATACCAAAAAATTCCAGTATATCGGAAATTTCGGTATATCGGAAATTTCGGTATATCGGTAATTTCGGTATATCTGAATATCCGGTATCGATACACCGATATTGATTTAATACCGATATTTTCGGTATATCGAACAGTCCTAATTTGTATATGCCATCTTACCACCTCCCGCCTTCCCACCTTAGGCCTCCTTAGCATTCCTTAATAGCCTTCCTTGGGCCTCCTTAGACCTCCTTATGAAAATGCAAAACTATTTCAAAACGCTGGAAATGCCATTTTATGCAGAGACCCAAATTTTGGTTTAATATATTGTTATGTTACCGACACCAATATGTGCACGCATTCGTTCCGTAACATAACGATATAACCCAAATTTTAAACGTTTTCCAAGGGGTATGCCTCCGGACCCCCCTAGAAATGCGGGACCTCACACATGATCTGACAACCTTGGCAATTAGCTTTGTAATTATGGACAGGTATTTATTAACAAGCCCAAGGGGAGTTCCAACAACTTGTTTATTATGTGTTTATATACTGTATGTTCATATTTCCTTTACTATTACTATTACTGTTACAATAAATATTATTTACACCAAATGTCGTCCGTATATAAGCCCACACGTGCATAAGTCCATCATTAAAAAATGCTTACGAACGAATATATTAAGCCCTGGGCTTTAAATATTCGAAATTTAACGCCATTTTTTTTTACATTGACCGAAACAAATAAAATTATCATTGGAAATCGTCCCAAATCACTGCAAAAAACTACAAAGTATGAATCTACAGGTTTGGATGAAGAAATATGCATGACTTTGGTTTCAATATATCGTAAAATAAACCAGAAATGTTATCTCAAATGTTCGATAGACAGCCGGTACGTCACAAAAACTTGACATATTTAATACAGTAAAATCGAATCAAAATATCAACACACGAACAATATTTAGTCTGTAAATATACAGGTTAAACAAGTGCTTTCAGACAAAGTTCAATACAGTACACAATGATAGTCTGTTTTGAGATTTATTTTAGGCGTACAATAACAAAGCAAATGACAAACTTGTACATTTAAAAATTCTCAAAATCCCCCAAATTTGTATTATTATTATTACTGTAATCTAGAAGGCGTTATTAGAAACTCACCATTTTCACCATCTCCCACGTTTCTTTTATCTTCTGTGGGTAAACTTTCAACAGGATCTTCTTTGTTTGGAAAGAGAATTTCAATTTCGTCTGCGTTGTTGAACAGACGAAACTGCGAATTATGAACGTCGATATTCTTGCGTTGATATAACCTCGGAATATTCGTTGCCGCCGAATCTAAATCACCAATATATTTGGCTAATGGCTTTTGTTGGCAATTAGCAGAATTATTTCCGACTGGAGGAGACATTGTTTCTTCTTTATTACATATAACTTCGGAATAAATTCAATAAAAGTTTCCCCTCAAAATTTTTCTTTGTCGTTTGACGCTTTAAAATATTCTCGGCTCGACACAGGCCCCAATCAAACAAACAAACACATCTATCAGGCAGTTTATATAAAAAATTATAATACCGATGATTGGCCGAATTGTCATAATATTTTGCTAGTTATTTTTGTAGTTTTTGAAATACAAAGCATGCTAGAAAACCATTTTTTTTTTAATTTTTGTACTGCAAGCAAAACGATTTTAGGGAATTTGAGAACGGAAAATGACAATCATTTACAAAAAAAAAACCCTTTGAAAAATGTTCTTATTTACATTGTACAATTCCGGTATGTTCCCGGGCAAACATTACAGTAATTTGATGTATTGGAATTAGTGAAAATTATCCACGTGATGGCCACATGATTATGCACATGATGGCCACATGGAGAGAACATCACAGAGCCACCCAACCTGCGAACGGGCATATTCTGGGTACGAGATGCGAAATTAGAAGTTAGAATGGGAGGATGGGATGGGAGAACCAAGAAACAATCAGTAGCAAAATAGCGTTTTTGGTTATAGCATGTTGATATTACACACGTAAAAACGCACAAGTTGTTACAAATCTGTTCACAAGCTGTTCACAAGCTGTCAACAAGTTGTCTTCGCACTGCTTGTTCCCAGTTGTTGTAACAAGTTTGGTACAAGCTGTTAACAACTTATAATAAGCTTGACGGCAATATCAGTCACGATATAACAAGAATGTTACAAGGTTGACGACACAAGCTTGGAACAACTGTATCGGACTTGTAGGAATAACCTTGCAACAAGTCTCATAATATCAACAAGGTCATTACAAGTTGTTAACAGCTTGTTCCAAACTTGTTGACAACTTGGGACAAGCAGTGCGAACACAACTTGTTGACGGCTTGTTGGCAGACTTGCTACAGGATGAGATTTTTACGCGTGTAGCGTTTTCCAAAACAATAGTAATTGTAGGGAACTCTGCAGCCAAGTAGTTAATTAATTTTTACTGTAAGCAATAAGTGGACACCTTCGGGTAATAGGGGTTTGCAATGCCGAACACAGCAGGAGGTAACACCCAGCTAATTCAGAAACAGTAGTGACTAGGTAAACGTGTCAACACTCAACGGTGGGGCTGGTTATGCTGTGAAGCTTCCCTGCGAGTTCAAGTTGAAGTACTTTTTTAAAGAAATCATTGGGACTGATACCGTGGTTGCTACAGGTTCTCCTATCTTTCGCCTTAATTATTCGAAAGATACGAAAACCTCTGGCCGACCAGAGTATGGGACCGGGGGTGTGACCGTTAATAACTTAGTAAGGGTTCGACTGTATTTCAAATTTGTCAACAGTCTATTAGACATGATATCACACCAAATTGCGTTCAGTCCCAGGGGCGTAGCTAAGGGGGGGGGGGGGG
>CACRXK020008473.1:0-20745 GCA_902702795.2 Paramuricea clavata
GATATATATACGTTACGTAACACGCGCTCAAAACTATTGAGTATAATATACCACTTGTTCATGGTTATGATTGCATTCAAAATTTGTATTTTTCCATACGTTTCTCAATCGGCAAACAAACTTTAAAAATGCGTTTGGTCCTTTATCTGTAGATTGTAAAATTATGCTAAAATGAAGAAATTTTAAATAGTCACCCAAAAACATGCAGTATGATGTCTGAAGTTCAGTATGTTTTGCTGGGATATGGATGTCACTATTAAAGCAACTGGCAAATGCATTTAAAAAGGTAGCCAATTGTATAAACTGGAGAATAAAGCTAAAACAAAGCCATTTTGAGAGGTATACACTTAAAAGATTTTCGGTTTTGAAAACTTAGTCGCAAAATACGCGACACAGAAAAAATTGCCTCTTAACTATCAGCAAATTTCTGGTATTTTTTATACTTGCTCCAGTTTTTAAAATGACCAGTTTCGATGAACAGCTTGTTTTAAATAAGGTGTTGTTTTTTCAGTTCGTGTACGAAGGCATACCTGTTTTGAACAAAAACCAGGTACATTAGTTATTATGTATTACAAAAGTTGTGCCGGTTTATAGCGATTTGTCTCAGAACTACCTGAAGAAGATCACTTGTCTAAATATTTCTTGCAATAGACACTTCCCGAATTTGCTTGAGTGCACACGAAACAATAGCTTGGAATCGAGGCGGACAATGTAATCCATTGGAAATAAGTATAGTTTTCCAATGGATTACACTGTCCGCCTCGATTCCAAGCTAGTGTTTCGTGTGCACTCAAGCAAATTCGGGAAGTGTCTATTGTTAATCAGTTTCAGAGAACCAATTCTAAAGCTGCATCATGCAGTGGGGCGGATAATATGCAATGAAGTGCAATATATTGTATAGGCAATTATGACGTCATAGGGCCCCCTTGGAAGGTTTTGGCCCAGGTCCCATGCGACCTCTTGGCGGCCCTTTAGGCATAATAGTTGACAGACCTGGACTTTCTTATATAGACTTAGTGAAAGCCAGTCTTAACTAACTAGTACATTGAAACACTTATTTTTCTTTTATAATACAGATATTGAGCGGGACTTTGTGATACTACAGTGTAAGAAAATTGAAGAATGGCTAACGGAAAATAATAGCGAGACGTTAGTTTTAGAGTGCCAAGGAGGTATTGTGATAGATCCAGTGATCTAATTCAAATTTTCAGATAACTCACTAAAGGCCATGTTACACGGTGCAATTTTTCTTGCAAGAAAAATTGCACCGTGTAACATGGCCTTAAGCCACTATACTAGACAAGTAGACCCCGTTTGCACTATACCGGATTATTTTTCATACCGGATTAATTTTTACTCCGAAGTAAAAAATCAAGGGTGTTCACACTATGCCGCTTTGCTCTGTTGCCAGCTCATGTCTTTCACTGTCGCCATGGAAACAAGTAGCCAATATACCAAAATTTATTAAAAACAAGAAGTAACACCCGTTTTCTTTGTAAAGTATAACTTTGTTTAAAAAACTTGACCACCAGACGTTGCTTCGTTTCGCTCTAATCCAAAATTTCAGAGTATTTCTATAAATTTTGCTCTTTCGAAAGCGAAAAGTCAAGGTTATTATCGTTTTCTTTACTTGTATTCGGCAGAAATAGTAAATGGTTGCAAGGCGAAACAAACAACAGCTATAAAGTATTGTAAAAGCGAGCAAATAAAGGCGACAATGTTAAAACATACACGCCAAAACCGATTTTGTACCGAAGCGTACCGGATTAGCCTGTTTACACTGCTCCGGCACATACCGGATTACTTTTCATATTAACTCCAAAGCGGATTGATTTTTGCTCCGCGTTGCGTACCGGATTACTGTGGCGTAGTGTAAACAGCAGCCGAATCCGGTATGAAAATCGCTACGCTCCGATGCAATCCGGTATAGTGTAAACGGGGCCTAACTCACATGCCTAGTTGCCACTGTTCTGATAATGTAAGCATAGAATGGAACAAATGTAACCAAGCATTTCAATTATATATGCGAGTGAATTAACCTTTCTCACGCTGAGAAGAAATGAGAAGGGAAGAGAGAAGGGAAGAGAGAAATGAAGGTGCAATGATCCGTGGAGTGGTGTATTTAATGAGGACGATTGCCAAGATAAATTTAATATCTTTTATGAACTAATAATGGACTCCCTTTAAATAAGCAAAATATCAGCGTCTATGATATACCTTGGGTGTCGAGCAAGTTAAAACAATTTATATCAAAGAGACAAACATCTCTCGTCAGGTATGGGAAGTATTCCCATTTCTTTAAATTTTGGCGTAATAAAGTCCAAGCTGAGATAAGATCGCGTAAAGAGTCCTATTACAAAAATAAAGTACATAATATGAAAGACTGTATCTAAATGGTGGAAAGAAATTAAAAAGCTTCTAGCAAAACGGAATGGTGTGAGCAACTAATGGGTGAGGCAACCGGTACAATAGAGCTGCAAATTTGCAACCAATCCCTTGGGATTCAAAGAAAGAGGAGGTTTTCGCAATGTTGGATAAAATATGCATTCTAGAAACAAGCAAAACTTCTTGTCAACTTCATGCAACATGGCGGCGGTGACATCATGCATGTGAAAACAATTTATTGTTCAAAACTGATGAAAAATCACAAAACAACATTTGCAATAACAAAATTGCGATTTATTTTAAACTGCAAGTACAAACAGTTATAAATTCTACAAGGAACGTTTCTTATGCTTGACTGTCATCGTTTGAACGATCTACAAAGTGACTATATTTCTAATGTCTACTTGTCCTTATTACTTTGGCCAATAGTATGTTGTCGTGAATCCAATCACCTATAAGAAATAGAATTAAAATATGCGTTTGTATAACTCGCAAACAACAGTGCAAAAATATTTCATAAAAATGCAAATATCGGTAAGTCTTGTGTATTATTAATAAGGAATAAGATTGTTTCCCGTGAAATTTGGTTAAAAAAGCACCCCATTAACCTAACAATATTTCAATCCAGTCAGAATCCAGTCATGAAAATGTCAGTTTATTGTCTATTCATTAATTTCCTTAAATATCTTACTGTTCTCCATATCAATCACTCATTATTTCAACTTTATTAGCATTCATGCATGCAAAGGGACTATTAATTAGAGTTCGCTTTGTTTTTCTGGGTTGTCCGAAATGTTTGAAAGCCAAATTGAACTTCGGAAAGTTGCGCAATCTATACCTGAATGAATGAACAACTTTATTTAAAGAGGGTAAAAACACATGACAGCAATATAACTGAAAAACCTGTGGCCCTCATATACAATACATACAAAGTTATTAATTCTACTTTAAAACGTCTAAAAGCTATTTAGAGTAAATATGTAAAAGATCTTAGGATTATAAATTTATATATACAAATTATATACAGTACAACTTGCTGATCACAATAATAATTCAAAGTGATCAATGCCCTTATAAGATTCTAAGAAGTATTTTTTAAGGGCAAACTTAAAGGAATTAACGCTAGGTTTCGTCTTAATATCCTTCGGGAGATTGTTCCATATTTTAATGCTGCTGACCGTTACAGATTTTCCTCCCTCAGTTGCATAATTATATTTAGGACACACTAGATTATATTCGCCATGACGAGTTTGTCTACCATTAATTTCATTGTTTGTTTTAAATAAGTTCTTAATATACTGCGGAGCTTGATCATGCAGGCTCTTGTAAACTAAAGTGCATTTGTTAATTTTAACTTCGTCATAAAAAGGTATCCAGTTCAGTTTATTGAAATTGGCTATTGACCTGGAGGAAGTGTCAGTTCCTAAAATTACCCGAGCTGCTCTTTTTTGTAATTTGAAAATTCTAAGCAGATCATTTCGCGAGCAGAACTCCATAGAACTACCATACATCATAACTGGCTTGACGACAGCGTTGTAAAATAGCTTTCTCTCAAGTAGTGGTAAGTATCTTCGTATCTTTCTCAGCAGGCCGATCTTTTTACTAAGGTTTTTACTAAGTTTGTTTATATGCTCTTTGAAAGTCAAGTCTTCATCAATGATTACACCAAGTAATTTCTGCGAAGAAACCAGTTCAATATTTGAATCACTTGCTGTAAGAGGTAAGGAAGATAATTGCATTCGGGATTTAAGGCGTTTACCAGTAATAAGAATTGATTTGGTTTTGAATGATGATGAAAATGTCCTTAAGGTGCACAAATCGTTTGTTGTAGGTTTATTTATATTTGATATTGAGCCATTGAAACCTAACGTTGCAAATCAAACTGATCACTACAGATGACAGATGACTTTTTATGGGAGGAGGATTTGATTGTGGGCCGAAAACGCTTAGTAATTTATTTCCTGGAGGGGTGTTCCTGAGGGGGATTATTTCTGAGTAGAGGCCTAATACAGAATTTATGCTATACTGTTTTTCAATATATTATTGGAAAGCTTACTTTAACATGAGCAACGAAGTAAACAAGCTGATGGACAGTTTGGGATCATGTAACCCGGATTTACTGAACACTGCCGATTGTTAGCCCAATCCAAACAGTACGTGTTCTTATTCCAAGAACAACACGACTTTTTACAGTTACTAAGCATCCAGTTAATACTCTCATGTTTGGCACAATCTCCAGAAAGAGCACGGTAAACACACGCTGCATCTTTATCTATACACAGCCTGTATGAAAACAATTATAACAATTTAAATACAATAAATATGTCGCTTGGTCGTCGACAAAGATTGGTTCGCACGGGATGTGGTACGGGAGTTTGACAAAAGTCCCGAGGAAATGGAAAGTATCATTGCATATATATATATATGGCTTGGCTGTGGCTGAAAAGTATTTGGCAAAGCAAAAGCATAATGTCCGAAGTTTCAGAAAGATATTAATCTGCCAAAGATATATTTATAATAACGGCTATATACTTAATTGTTACTAGTCAATAGATGATTCCCCTTATTACGTTTTCGTACCGCTTTGCATTGTGGTTATAGTGGTATCACTGATAAAGATAGCGGCCTCGAATAAAAATATTGAACGTTTTCGCGAATATTTTGCTGTTGGCTATCGTGCACCTGACCCTAGCTTTTTTTAAAAGTTCTTGCACGGGTCAGAACAAAAAATAAGCCATCTTAAATACCTGCGATACTATAACCACAATGCAAAGCGCTACGAAAACGTAATAAGGGAATCATCTATTGTTAAAAAAACACTTATATAATCAATAATAGTAGGCCTAGCAGTTAAAAGCAATGTGTTAAGTTATGCTCATAATACTTCATATAATAATAATGTAATTAGTTGTGATTTTAGTTCAGTTAACCAATGATATGATTAAGACAATGAATACAATATATTTCCTGTAATACCATATATAGCATGATTAACAATTATTCTGACCAGTTGTAATTTAGCACATTGTAACATAAACGCACTTGATGTAAAATAAAACTTAGTTCTTGTATGCTTCCACAGAGTGTGTATCTCTTGTAATAAAGAATGACAATAATAATGACAACTACAACGAACTCAACACAATGTTTGTCTTGTAGTTATGTTGTTGTTTTAATCAGGTATATGGCATATGCAGTAGGTATTTGTGATTCTAAGAAAGCATTCTTAGTCTTCTGGAGATGAGGTAAGTTGTGACAAAACAAACTAAATTACCACGTCACCATGATCAGTTATATGACAATCTAGGAGAACGAATTGACGGTCGTGTTGAATAGCCACAATTACATTTAAATAAAAAAAGTTAATAAAACCGAACCTGGTTTTGTGACCGACTAATAGCTGGGAAAAGTGCTCAATGGCAGAATCCCAGCAGTGGACGTTGCATGTATGTCAGAAAATGTCCTTTTGTCAAATTTTCAACAGTAATCTAGCCCACCGCACACGAGAGCAACTTGCTGAGCTAACCGCCTCGCGTGGCAGCTAGCTCAGCTATGTAATGTCACCGCACACGTTGGGAAGACTATACTGAACAACAATATAATTGACAAAACATTTGCATTTTCCTCCATTTTGTTCTAGTCACATGAAACTATGGTTTGTCATTGGCTAATTGATTCAAACAGCTCAGCACTTATAGCTAAAGCCCGCCGCACACGAGAGCAACTTGCTCAGCTAACCGCCTCGCGAGGCGGATAGTTTTCGTGAGGATTTGACCTCTCGAGGCCTTGAGGAAAATATCGATCGTGTTTGATAGGAAAAAATCTCAGCGTCTGCGGATGTTGTGAGCTAAGTGCTGTTTGAATCAATTAGCCAATGACAAATACCGTTTTTGCTAATTTTGAAGAATGCGTTAAAAAAATGGACGTATATAGAGAATAAGGAGATTATACTTATAGGAGATTTTAACTGTAATTGGTATCCAGAAAATAGTAGAACAAGCTCGCAAACAGATAAACTTACAGATATTGCGACTACATACCAATTTAAGCAGTTAATTACGGGGCACACTCGGATTACTGATAGCTCAGCAACGCTAATTGATTTAGCGTTTACTAACAAGCCTGAAAATGTTCTCAAATCAGGCATAGAACATGTTGAAATCAGTGACCACAGTCTTATTTTTATACAAAGGAAAATTTCAATACCGCGCAAACAGCCAAAAATAATAGTTACAAGGCAATATAATAACTATCAAGAAGCAGCGTTTAAAAACGACTAGTAAGTACAATTCTGTCTACGTTGATAAATACTGACAACCCTGACATTATGTGGGAAGATTGAAAAACAAAATTTCTAGCTGTAGCGGATATATACATGCATGCATCTTGCATTACTCGTAAAGTGAGGAATGACTATGTACCCTGGATTACGGCAGAAATAAAAAACTCAATGTACTATAGAGATTCTCTTAAGAAAAAAGCTGTTAAAACTAAGTCTAAATATGCACATGACGCGTACAAAAGAGCCCGGAATAATGTCAATAAAATGATCAAACACACAAAGGCAACCTATTACATGAATATATCATATAACCAATATAAGTCTAATCCGAAAGAAATGTGGAAAAAAATAAGTGATCTAACAAACAAGAAAACCAAAAGTACAAATATTTCTGAGATAAAAGAGACTGGAGTAATGTGGCCCTGATCTATCTGATAAATTACCAGAACCGGATTATCTACCAGAATCGTATGTAAATCCCATAAATTTCGAGTTCTATTTTCAAACAATAACCGAAACAGAAGTTTTTAAATTATTGACTACACTTAAAACATCAAAGGCCACGGGACATGATAGAATTTCGGCTAAACTGTTGAAGGACTCTGCGGATGTAATTACAAAGACGTTGACTCAAATATTTAACAAATCAGTACTTTTTAAGGTAAATTTCCAGATGATATGAAAATGGCAATTATTTCTCCTATTTAGAAAACAGGAAGTAAAACGGAGACCACGAACTATAGACCAGTGTCCGTGCTCTCCGTTGTCGCGAAAATTTTTGAAAAAATTATCTCGCAGAACCTTTCTAATTATTTGGAAACAACTGGAGTAATAGTGAACCAGCAATTTGGTTTCAGATAGAAACACTCCACACAAACAGCGCTCCTAAATGTTACAAACAAATGGTATTTAAATATAGATAAAGCTATTTGAATGGGGTTATATTCCTTGACTTAAAGAAAGCATTTGATTGCGTAAATCATAGCATTTTGTTAAAAAATTACAACTCTATGGTATAACTGGAGTGGCCTATAGCTGATTTAAATCGTATTTAACAAATCGAACCCAAATGTGCAAGATCGGAAAAACTAGGTCGCAACAATACACCATACGTTGTGGAGTACCCCAAGGATCTAATTTGGGACCATTACTGTTTCTCCTATATATAAACGACCTATACCAAACTGTTTATCGTACACATCTGCGAATATGTTCGCAGATGATGATACTGATATAACAACAAAAGGTTCCAACGTAGAGGGCATTCAAATGCGTTTAAATGATAATCTAGAACATATTCATCAATGGTTATTGGCGTCATCTGAACCAAGTGCTACCCCGGTTCGCGGTACGAAAGCTAAGCGTAATACCGTAATCGTCGGTGATTCGATTATCAAGTATGTTAAAGGCTGGGAATTGTCCAACGCGTCCGAGCGCGTTACGGTTAAGTCATTCTCGGGGGCGACGGTTGATGACATGAAGGACTTTATCAAGCCAATACTGCGAAAAAACCCAGAGAAACTAATACTGCATATAGGAACTAATGACCTACGTAGCACGGACTTAAAAGTTGTTGCTGATAAAGTATCCAATTTGGTACAGACGATCTATCAGCAGTGTCCTGATATCAAGGTCATTGTTTCTGGAATCCTTACTAGAAAAGATGTCAATGGCATTGCAGACAGGGTAAGACAAACAAATTCCTTGATTAAATCCTCATGTTGTGAAAATGGTTGGGCATTTATAGAGAACTCCAATATAAAGGACTCTCACCTGAATTCCAGAGGACTACACTTAAATCCCTCTGGTAGTTTGCTATTACAAAACAATTTTAAATTATTATTTAGAAATTGACTATATGTAAATGTGAGTGCTAATTCTCAAAATTCTACATCCAACCCATTTCCTAATTGTGCAAATTCTAGGGGGTTTAAGATGGCTTTACTTAATATAGCCAGCTTGCCTAAACATGTTGAGGAATTACGCATATCTAAACTCGTTTCAAATTTAGATTTATTTGCTCTAAATGGAACCAGACTAGACAATACCATTTCGGATGGCTTAGTAAATATCAGTGGTTACGATATAATCAGGAAAGATCGATCTCGTCGAGGGGGTGGTGTATGTATATATCTCCGTACTTCTATTAACTATAAAATTCGAAATGATCTGGTTCCTGAGGGTATCGAAGCGGTCTGTTTGGAGATTTGCAAACCAAATAGTAAAAGTTTTATTGTTGCATTTGTTTATCGCCCACCAGATTCCACTTCTGAGTTCTTTGTTGATTTTGAAAAGATGATCAAATCGATTGATGACGAAAACAAAGAACTGCATATCTTAGGGGATTTAAATTGTAATTTGCTTAATACTGTTTCTGATCAACCAACTAAAACCTTGAAAGCTATATTAGAAACATACCAGTTATCTCAACTTATTACTGAGGCGACACGAATAACAAATATTTCTTGTACACTTATAGATCACTATATAACATCTATGCCAGAGAAAATTAATTCGACTGGCGTAATTCATACGGGAATTAGTGATCACAGCTTAATTTATGGTATAAGAAAAATAAATCCCATTGTGTCTACACGCAATATGACCAGGAATGTTGAGGTCAGAAACATGAAAAGGTTTAACCATAACTCTTTTAGAGAGGATCTTCTAGCTCAGCCATGGGAGCAAATTGTTCTGGAATCAAATACTGATTCCATGTGGGCCCTTTGGAAAAAGTTATTTTTGGAAGTCTTGGATAAGCATGCCCCTGTTCAGCGTATTAGAAAAAGAAAATCTGGCGTTCCGTGGCTGACTGGGGAAATTAAAAAAATGATCTTTGAGAGAGATAAATTAAAGCGTGAGGCAATGGTAACTGGCACCCATGCTGCTTGGGATAAGTACAAATCAACTAGGAATAAGGTCAATATTGCCCTAGACAAGCTAAAACAGATTATCTTCGCACTAAAATATCAAATCAAAATAATAATCCAAAAGAGGCTTGGAAGACAATCAATAACTTACTCGGTCGTTCTCCAGGTAACACTGTTGTTAATGAATTAAAATTTAATGATACCAAAATTACCTCACCTGAAGAAATTGCCAATGCTTTTAATACATATTTTACTGACATTGGCCCTAACTTAGCTAGTTCTATTGATGATACTGACGTTACGTTTGATCGTTTCGTTATAAACCAGCTACATCAAAAATGACACGCTTTAAGCCGATTTCACATACTAAAGTAGTCAAGCTTCTAAATGGTATATCCAATTCGAAAGCAACTGGTCTTGATAAAATATCTGGAAAGATCTTAAAAACTGCAGCCCCTACTATTGCCTTATCACTCACACACATCTTTAATCATGCTATCATAACAAGCTGTTTTCCATATGAATGGAAAGCTGCTAGACTTCTACCACTTCATAAAAAGGGTCCACGAGATCTCCCAGAAAACTATAGGCCAATCTCAATCTTACCTGCAATAAGTAAGGTTATGGAAAGAATTATGTATGATCAGATCTATGAATACCTTAACGTCAATTCGATCCTTTCTGAACACCAATTTTGTTTCCGCAAATCTCATTCAACTGCTTCGGCTCTTTTGGATTGCACGAACAGTTGGTACGTTAATATGGACCGCAAAATGTTTAATTTGGTTGTATTATTGGATTTAAAAAAGGCCTTTGATACTGTAAACCATGATATTTTGGTGCGAAAACTTGAGCTATACGGTATCAATGGCAGTGCCTTAACCATGATGCAATCATACTTGTCTGATCGCAAACAGAAATGCCAACTAGGAGACGTAATGTCATCTGAGCGGCATGTGACATGCGGTACTCCGCAGGGATCCATCCTTGGTCCACTTCTCTTCCTCTTATATATAAATGATCTTCCAGAATGTCTTCATGAAGCTGCCCCTCGGCTATTTGCCGATGACACCAATCTTACGGTAGCTGGTGAGTCAATAGAGGAAGTTGAGTTGGCCATGAATAATGATCTCCTTAGTGTACATACCTGGCTTTTAGCCAATAAACTGAGTCTCAATGCTTCAAAAACCGAATTTATACTTATTGGTTCAAATCATAGATTAACGAACCTTACTAATCAACCAAATATAAAAATAGATCAAGACAAAATTAAGCAAGTTCATCATAGTAGACTACTTGGGGTTCAAATTGATGAAAAATTGTCTTGGAACAAGCATGTTGAAAGCGTGGCCAAGAAGGTTACTTCCGGTGTAGGAGCTTTAAGAAGAATACGTGACTTTGTCGATAGGGAAACCTTGATCTTTATCTACAATGCTTTAGTTCGCCCTCATTTCGATTATTGCAGTGAGGTATGGGATACCTTGGGCATTGGCCTTTCAACTCGACTTCAAAAACTGCAGAATAGAGCGGCGAGAATAGTAATGAGTATGACAAATGATACCCCGGGATTAGAAGCAATTGCTGCCTTAGGGTGGGAAACTCTTGAGTCTCAACGAGCTAAGTCTAAAGCAGTACAAATGTACAAAGTTTTAAATGATTTGTCCCCAAATGCACTTGTTAATCTTTTTATGCGTAAAAGTGATGTATCAAGCAAAATATCAAAGCAAAATATCAGCGTCTATGATATACCTTGGGTGTCGAGCAAGTTAAAACAATTTATATCAAAGAGACAAACATCTCTCGTCAGGTATGGGAAGTATTCCCATTTCTTTAAATTTTGGCGTAATAAAGTCCAAGCTGAGATAAGATCGCGTAAAGAGTCCTATTACAAAAATAAAGTACATAATATGAAAGACTGTATCTAAATGGTGGAAAGAAATTAAAAAGCTTCTAGCAAAACGGAATGGTGTGAGCAACTAATGGGTGAGGCAACCGGTACAATAGAGCTGCAAATTTGCAACCAATTCCTTGGGATTCAAAGAAAGAGGAGGTTTTCGCAATGTTGGATAAAATATGCATTATAGAAACAAGCAAAACTTCTTGTCAACTTCATGCAACATGGCGGCGGTGACATCATGCAGGTGAAAACAATTTATCGTTCAAAACTGATGAAAAATCATAAAACAACATTTGCAATAACAAAATTGCGATTTATTTTAAACTGCAAGTACAAAGTTAACAGTTATAAATTCTACAAGGAACGTTTCGTATGCTTGACTGCATGTCATCGTTTGAACGATCTACAAAGTGACTATATTTCTAATGTCTACTTGTCCTTATTACTTTGGCCAATAGTATGTTGTCGTACATCCAATCACCTAGAAATATAATTAAAATATGCGTTTGTATAACTCGCAAACAACAGTGCAAAAATATTTCATAAAAATGCAGTAAGTCTTGTGTATCATAAAAATCGGTAAGTCTTGTGTATTATTAATAAGGAATAAGATTGTTTCCCATGAAATTTGGTTAAAAAAGCACCCCATTAACCTAACAATATTTCAATCCATTTATTGTCTATTCATTAATTTCCTTAAATATCTTACTGTTCTCCATATCAATCACTCATTATTTCAACTTTATTAGCATTCATTCATACAAAGGGGACTATTAATTAGAGTTCGCTTTGCTTTTCTGGGTTGTCCGAAATGCTTGAAAGCCAAATGATCACTACAGATGACAGATGACTTTTTATGGGAGGAGGATTTGATTGTGGGCTGAAAACGCTTAGTAATTTATTTCCTGGAAGGGTGTTCCTGAGGAGGGTTATTTCTGAGTAGAGGCCTAATACAGAATTTATGCTATACTGTTTTTCAATATATTATTGGAAAGCTTACTTTAACATGAGCAACGAAGTAAACAAGCTGATGGACAGTTTGGGATCATGTAACTCGTATTTACTGAACACTGCTGATTGTTAGCCCAATCCAAACAGTACGCGTTCTTATTCCAAGAACAACACGACTTTTTACAGTTACTAAGCATCCAGGTACTAATAGCATCAGCTCTGGCACAATCTCCAGCAAGAGCACGGTAAACACACATTGCATCTTTATCAACACAGCCTGTATGAAAACAATTATAACAATTTAAATACAATAAATATGTCGCTTGGTCGTCGACAAAGATTGGTTCGCACGGGATGTGGTACGGGAGTTTGACAAAAGTCCCGAGGAAATGGAAAGTATCATTGTATATATGGCTTGGCTGTGGCTGAAAAGTATTTGGCAAAGCAAAAGCATATAATGTCCGAAGTTTCAGAAAGATATTAATCTGCCAAAGATATACTTATAATAACTATATACTTAATTGTTACTAGTCAATAGATGATTCCCCTTATTACGTTTCTAATTCGTACCGCTTTGCATTGTGGTTATAGTGGTATCACTGATAAAGATAGCGGCCTCCAATAAAAATATTGAATGTTTTAGCGAATATTTTGCTGTTGGCTATCGTGCACCTGACCCTAGCTTTTTTAAAAGTTCTTGCACGGGTCAGAACAAAAAATAAGCCATCTTAAATACCTGCGATACCACTATAACCACAATGCAAAGCGCTACGAAAACGTAATAAGAGGGCCCCCTATATCTCTTCACAATATGCTTTCACGTAAAAATATTTTGCCTTTTCACGAGTCACAGATTAAGAAAATCATCGACCACGTTTCACGGCTAAGTAAAATAAGCCCTTCACGCTTCACGCAAAAAGTATAGGGGGCCTGATCACGTTTCACGGTTAAGTAAAACAAGCCCTTCACGCTTCACGCAAAAAGTATAGGGGGCCCTCTAATAAGGGGAATCATCTATTGTTAAAAAAACATTTATATAATCAATAATAGTAGGCCTAGCAGTTAAAAGCAATGTTTGTCTTGTAGTCATGTCGTTGTTTTAATCAGGTATATGGCATATGCAGTAGGTATATTTGTGATTCTAAGAAAGCATTCTTAGTCTTTTGGACTGAGATGAGGTAGGTTGTGACAGAACAAACTATAAATTACCACGTCACCAGTTATATGACAATCTAGGAGAACGAATTGATGGTCGTGTTGAATAACCACAATTAAATTTAAATAAAAAAAGTTAATAAAACCGAACCTGGTTTTGTGACCGACTAATAGCTGGGAAAAGTGCTCAATGGCAGAATCCCAGCAGTGGACGTTGCATGCATGTCACAAAATGTCCTTTTGTCAAATTTTCACCAGTAATTTAGCCCGCCGCACACGAGAGCAACTTGTTGAGCTAACCGCCTCGCGTGGCAGCTAGCTCAGCTATGTAATGTCACCGCACACGTTAGACTATACGTTAGACCCAGGGTTCCATACTGGGGCCCCTACTTTTTCTGGTGTACGTCAACGACATGCCCGATCATGTTACACAAGGATCAACTATAGCCCTTTATGCGGATGACTCAAAACTTTACCGCACTATTGATTCTCCAAGTACATCAATCTCCCTACAGGCTGATCTTTATTCGCTACAGGACTGGAGTCGTGTTAATGCTATGGATTTTAGTACATCCAAGTGCAAAGTTTTGCATATGTCACGAAAAAAGTCTGCTGGGTCTCTTCTGCG
The DNA here is from genome assembly GCA_902702795.2 of Paramuricea clavata. NCBI lineage: Eukaryota > Metazoa > Cnidaria > Anthozoa > Malacalcyonacea > Plexauridae > Paramuricea > Paramuricea clavata. Next base: position 14,169 of record CACRXK020008473.1, read on the forward strand.
CGAATATTATTTATCTGGGCATAAATTGGACGCTCCTGTTGAAACACGAGATCTTGGTGTCACTGTTACAAGAGATTTATCATGGGGGCACACATTGAACAGATGTGTGCTAAGGCAAACAAAACTCTTGGCCTAGTAAAGCGTGTCTCCAAAGACTTCCACGACCGTTCCATTAGACTGCTCCTATACGTGTCATTAGTTAGACCTCTACTAGAGTACGCGAGTAGTCTATGGTCACCATACACAGTAAAGCACAAGAAACTTATCGAAAATATACAGCGTCGTGCCACAAAGTTTATTTTGGACTACCCAAGCAATGTAAACTATACGGAAAGATTAGCCATGTTGAGCATACTCCCATTGGAACATCGCAGAGAAACAATAGATCTAATTCTCCTTTTTAAGTCTAAGACTCGTCTTATTAACGCTAACCTCCAGAACTTATTACAACCAGCCTCGTCTGGTTATGCTACGCGAAACTTTGATGAAGCAAATTATCGCTTTTATTCATCCCATCGCCAGAATTACTTTATAAATTCATATTTCCCTAGGACAGTTAAGATATGGAATGAGCTCCCTCATTCCATAAAACATGCATCCAGTCTTACCGAATTCAAAAACCTCCTTCTTCGTTATTACAGAAATAAGCTATCTTTGTATTGTCCACCGTAAACTATACTCTTGTGTATTGTGTTCACAAGGTATTTTATATTTTTGTAGTATATAAAGGGGGAGGATTGTCAATTGGGACGTTAGTCCTGTTTTCCTCTCCTGTCACTCCGTCTTTGTGTGATTGTTAGTTCAGGTGTTGCATGCAAGTCCTGTATTTATTTGTAATTTGTAATTCGCAATGTAATGTAATGTGACATATTTCATTAAACTAAACTAAACTAATTGACAAAACATTTGCATTTTCCTCCACTTTGTTCTAGTCTATGGTTTGTCATTGGCTAATTGATTCAAACAGCTCAGCACTTATAGCTCAAGCCCGCCGCACACGAGAGCAACTTGCTTAGCTAACCGCCTCGCGAGGCGGATAGTTTTCGTGAGGATTTGACCTCTCGAGGCCTTGAGGAAAATATCGATCGTGTTTGATAGGAAAAAATCTCAGCGTCTGCGGATGTTGTGAGCTAAGTGCTGTTTGAATCAATTAGCCAATGACAAATACCGTTTTTGCTAATTTTGAAGAATGCGTTAAAAAATGGACGTATACAGAGATTAAGGAGATTATACTTATAGGAGATTTTAACTGTAATTGGTATCCAGAAAATAGTAGAACAAGCTCGCAAACAGATAAACTTACAGATATTGCGACTACATACCAATTTAAGCAGTTAATTACGGGGCACACTCGGATTACTGATAGCTCAGCAACGCTAATTGATTTAGCATTTACTGACAAGCCTGAAAATGTTCTCAAATCAGGCATAGAACATGTTGAAATCAGTGACCACAGTCTTATTTTTATACAAAGGAAAATTTCAATACCGCGCAAACAGCCAAAAATAATAGTTACAAGGCAATATAATAAGTTGATTTAACTATCAAGAAGCAGCGTTTAAAAACGACTAGTATAAGTAAAATTCTGTCTACGTTGATAAATACTGACAACCCTGACATTATGTGGGAAGATTGGAAAACAAAATTTCTAGCTGTAGCGGATATATACATGCATCTTGCATTACTCGTAAAGTGAGGAATGACTATGTACCCTGGATTACGGCAGAAATAAAAAACTCAATGTACTATAGAGATTCTCTTAAGAAAAAAGCTGTTAAAACTAAGTCTAAATATGCACATGACGCGTACAAAAGAGCCCGGAATGATGTCAATAAAATGATCAAACACACCTATTACATGAATGCTTTTAACCAATATGAGTCTAATCCGAAAGAAATGTGGAAAGAAATAAGTGATCTAACAAACAAGAAAACCAAAAGTACAAATATTTCTGAGATAAAAAAGAATGGAGTAATGTGGCCCTGATCTATCTGATAAATTACCAGAACCGGATTATCTACCAGAATCGTATGTAAGTCCCATAAATTCCGAGTTCTATTTTCAAACAATAACCGAAACAAAAGTTTTTAAATTATTGACTACACTTAAAACATCAAAGGCCACGGGACATGATAAAATTTCGGCTAAACTGTTGAAGGACTCTGCGGATGTAATTACAAAGACGTTGACTCAAATATTTAACAAATCACTACTTTTTAAGGTAAATTTCCAGATGATATGAAAGTGGCAATTATTTCTCCTATTTAGAAAACAAGAAGTAAAACGGAAACCACGAACTATATAGACCAGTGTCCGTGCTCTCCGTTGTCGCGAAAATTTTTGAAAAAATTATCTCGCAGCAGCTTTCTAATTATTTGCAAACAACTGGAGTAATAGTGAACCAGCAATTTGGTTTCAGATAGAAACACTCCACACAAACAGCGCTCCTAAATGTTACAAACAAATGGTAATTAAATATAGTTAAAATACTCAATAATTCATAAACCTTGTGGCAAATCATGTCAGCCATAATATGTCACGTGGAGTGACTTTATATCTGATAAAACACATGTGGCATTATATAATTGTTCATCTTAATTAGCATGATTATATTATGGTTCATTCTAATTAGTATTCTTTTGTAGTCGTATTTTAAGCTATTCAAAACACTCGTTGTTGTGTTTTATCAGATATAAAACGCTCGGCTGCGCCTCGCGTTTTATATCTGATAAAACACTCCTACTCGTGTTTTAAATAGTACATAAAGCTATTTGAATGGGGTTATATTCCTTGACTTAAAGAAAGCATTTGATTGCGTAAATCATAGCATTTTGTTAAAAAATTACAACTCTATGGTATAACTGGAGTGGCCTATAGCTGATTTAAATCGTATTTAACAAATCGAACCCAAATGTGCAAGATCGGAAAAACTAGGTCGCAACAACACACCATACGTTGTGGAGTACCCCAAGGATCTAATTTGGGACCATTACTGTTTCTTCTATATATATAAACGATCTATACCAAACTGTTTATCGTACACATCTGCGAATATGTTCGCAGATAATACTGATATAACAACAAAAGGTTCCAACGTAGAGGACATTCAAACGCGTTTAAATGATGATCTAGAACATATTCATCAATGGTTATTGGCCAATAAATTGACTTTAAATAAAGCTAAAACAGAATACATGATAATTGGTTCGCGACAGAGACTATCAAGGATTGAAACTGACCCTGTAGATGATCAACTTTTGTGGAAAAAACAAGTGGAAACCACTGTATCCAAGGTGTCTAAAGGTATAGGTATGCTAATATAATTGACAAAATCATTTGCATTTTCCTCCATTTTGTTCCAAGTCACATGAAGAAACCATGGTTTGTCAATGGCTAATTAATTCAAACAACTCAGCATTTAGCTCACAACATCCGCAGACGCTGAGATTTTTTCCTCGCGAGGCGAAAACATCAAACACGATAGATATTTTCCTCAAGGCCTCGAGAGGTCAAATCCTCGCGAGTTGCTCTCGTGTGCGGAAAGTTTTCGTGAGGATTTGACATCTCGAGGTCTTGAGGAAAATATCGATCGTGTTGATATTTTTCGTCTCGCGAGGAAAAAATCTCAGCGTCTGCGGATGTTGTGAACATCCGCACTCCACAGGTGCTGAGATTTTATCCTCGCGAGGCGAAAAATATCAAACACGATCGATATTTTCCTCAAGGCCTCGAGAGGTCAAATCCTCACGAAAACTATGCGCACATGAGAGCAACTCGCGAGGAAAAAACCTCAGCGTCTGCGGATGTTGTGAGCTAAGTGCTGAGCTGTTTGAATCAATTAGCCAATGACAAACCATGGTTTCTTCATGTGACTTTGTCAATTATAGCGTTGTTGAGTAGTAGTCTTCCCAACGTGTGCGGTGACAATACATAGCTGAGCTAAAGGCCGCCGCACACGAGAGCAAATTGCTGAGCTTAAAAATCAGTAAAAGTTTAGAAAGCAAACAAGTCAAAAATCGGAAAAGGCCGTTTTGCATGGGGAGGCTGAACAGTATTCTAAATCATAAATTGTAGTTTTGGCAGTGGCTGTTAGGTTTGACGATTTCGCTCATTTTCTAAGTAATATTTAAACACGACGTTTTTAATTTTTCATATTAAAAGCGTGCGAGCACTAATATATGTATTTTGAATGGCATCAAACACGACTATACAAATGACCGGCTGACGTCTGTTGGCACTGTCTTCTGGAAGGTTGGGCGATATTTTCAATCGCGATTATCGTATCGAAGGTAGAAATTTCAGAGAAGATATATCGAAATTATCGTCATGCTCGATGACTACTGTGATATTGCTTCGCATGTGTATATATATAGCTTTTATAAAATCCTAAAAAATTCTTTTAATTCCTAGAAAATATAGTTTTTAAAAGAATTAAAACTATTTCCTGAATTAAATACGAATTTAATACGATAAAATGAAATTGCAGGCAAAACAGCGAATGAAATTGCAGGCGAACCAACGGAGACAAAGTAGACACTGCATAGACAGTACTGGTTTATGAACGGTATAAATATTAGACTAGAAAAGCCTTCAAATTGCTTAAATTTGTTGTTTATTTGTTTTTAGCAAGATTATATACAAGCTTACTATCCCTTGATATTAATTAAAACTGAAAAATGTGGTCATTGTTTTTATTTCATTTATCGCGATATTATCGAATATCGTGATAATTTCCATGACAATAATCGTGAGATTATTTTTTAAATATCGCCCAAGCCTAGTCTTCTGTTGTTCACAGAACACGGTTTAGTTTGCTGTAAAACAAATCAATTCTTGAAAAGACATATAATTATTCCCTTTTCTACAGCTATAGCCTATATTGAATCGTTGAAGTGGTTGAACCCGCGCGCGTTTAAAAAGTATATATATACTAACCAGCTGACTGTTTTACAACATCGCAACATACCATTTGCAGACCAAGCAAAAACAGAAATATGACTGAAACTTTGCTTTTACCAAACGCCATTTCTGATGTATTTATTTCGTAGTTATTGAAACGGAATCTTCACTTTTAGTGTGTTCTTGAGTTATGAGCGACTGATGCTGTATGGGTTATGGTGTTCTCTATATATATACCTTAAAATACTCATTAAAAATTCATAAACCTTGTGGCAAATCATGTCAGCCATAATATGTCATGTGGAATGACTTTATATCTGATAAAAGTCACCTTCATTGGTATTCTTTATATAATTCTTCATCCTAATTAGGGCCGGACCATTAGAAATCCAGGAATCCTGCAGAAACATGAGACTAAAAAAAAATCCGGTGCCGCAAAAATTTTATGCCCCCCCCCCCCTCCCGTTATTTCTAATGGTCCGCCCCTTAATCCAGCCGCACACGAGAAAAACTTGCTGAGGTTTAGTTTTCGTTTAGGATAGTTTTCGTGAGGATTTGACCTCTCGAGACCTTGAGGAAAATATCTTTGATATTTTTCGCCTCGCGAGGAAAAAATGTCAGCGTCTGCGGATGTTGTGAGCTAAGTGCTGAGCTGTTTGAATCAATTAGCCAATGACAAACCATGCATGGTTTCTTCATGTGACTTGGAACAAAATGGAGGAAAATGCAAATGATTTTGTCATTTATGTTGTTGTTGAGTAGTTTTCCCAACGTGTGCGGTGAAAATACATGGCTGAGCTAGGTGCCTCGCGAGGTAACCTGAAGTTCAGGCCCTAATCACAGAATAGGGCCTGACACAAAACCTATCTAAACTGTGGGATTCCCGTCCACCTGGTGGACGGGAAATCTGATTGGTTGATCAGCATCATGAAGGATTTTGATTGGTTGCAAGTTTACATAAACAACTGTTTTAAAAATAGCTCGATCAAGGCGACAATTAATAATATAAAGGTCAAACGCACGTAACAAATTCCATTATCGATTTCTTCGAATTTCTTTTCTTTTATGCTTTATGGCAGAAAATAAATCAAACAAACAGTATTTTGAAAGGGCTTCATCAAAATCTTTGACGAATTTTGGACACACGACGCTGAAAGAACAGCCAAACTAGTCATGTATTCGAAAGCTTGTTGTTGACAGCCAACTTAGATGTTCTGCCAACTGGCTTCGCCAGCAAAAGTCTTATTTTTAATATCAGGTCCTACCGGCGTTGTTTTCTGAGCTACATCGCCTTCTTCGTGGTACGATTGAGAATTTCATTGTTGCTGTTGTTAGCCCGTTAGAGTATATCCGCGTCCAGCAAGTTGAGACCTTGAGAAAGCTTGGCAGTCAAGCCGTGCACAGAACTGACTAATTAAATCTTTGTTTGCTGTTCGCCTGTTCGGTTAAATAGAGAAACTGACTCTTAATTATATAAAAGTACCTTGAATTTTTAAGTTTAATTAAAAAGCAAAATGCTCTGCGGACATGTTCATGAGAATATAAATTTTTGTGTAACGAAATCTACAACACTTGTCAATCATATTGCATGTGTGTCTAAAAATAACATGTGGGCGTCCCACGGTCTAGACAGGTTTTGTGCCAGGCCCTATTTCAAATTAGGGCCTGAACTTCAGGT
>CACRXK020008474.1:0-20743 GCA_902702795.2 Paramuricea clavata
GCAGTCGGCGATGGTCGCAAGAAACAAACTTTTTTGTTTCCTGCGATGTCATCGCCGATGGTCGGCGACGATTACGGACAATCGGCGATATAATTTTTTATGCGTTCTCATAAATCGCAAGCCGTCGCCGACGTCGCAAAGCTCCCGTCGTCGACGGTTTACGATGAATGAGAACTAGGCTTAAGGCCTAGCAATAATTCCAATTTTAATTATTGGATATTAACCAATTAAATAAAATGAGTCAACATAAAAAAATTTTCAACTTTTCTCATCGGCGGATTTTACAGAGGTATATTAAATTCATACAATATCATAAATATTTATACCTGTACTTTATCCAATAATAATCCGGCACCAACAGTGCCTAAACCAGCTATGAGAAACGGTATCAAAACTTCAAAAGCTATAGTAAAAGAAGTTTCTTCCTTGGCTTTCGCATCACCAATTTCATTTTCAAAATTTTGTTCAACTAAATGGCCATTTTCAAGCTGATGTTCGTCTGTTTGGGCAAAAGCATCGCCATTTTCAAGATCACTAGCAGATCGGTCCTCTTGGATGACAGTGACCGGTTCATAGCCGCCCGAAACCACACGAATTTTAGGGACCATTTGAACGTCAGGGAGGTGAGCACCGTTCGAATACTGGCCGTTTCGATCGGATTTTTTCCCTTTTCTTTTGGTCAAATTCGCCGTTAAATTCGAGCTGTCATTTCCGTGCTGGTTCGAGTCAAAAGACATGCGTCATTTGGTCGCGATCGTGGCTCTTAAAGCGATGTTTTAATCTATTTCTTCACGCTTCGTGAAGTTTGAACGAACAATATTTGAGCTTTGCTCGAAAGAAATTACAAATATACAAAACGTCACTTCGGGAGAGTTGCGCCGGCGATGTTTGCGTCGAGGTACTTCGTGTAAAATTTTCGAAATGTGTCCACTGAGCTGCATGTGCAACCTATTAACCGTGGTGCAACTGGAGTGGAATCTTCAATTCGTTGACCTCTAAATGTTACTGGATTAATGCCTTCCCTATGCTGATATCTATACATAACTGGAGGAATATCATCAGCTCTCTGATATCTGTACATAACTGGAGAAATATCCTCAGCGCTCTGATACCTATACATAACTGGAGAAATATCTTCAGTTCATTAATTCACCGACAGTCGAGTGGAAATTTATGTAGCTACATTTATTACACCTAACCAATTACGAACAGAAGCGGAAAATGCAACTACAGGTCCGTGGCAGGAATCGAACGTGCTATTCCGGTGCAGCGCTCTAACCAACTGAGCTACAGAGGCCAGTTGCCGAGCTCTAACCAACTGAGCTACAGAGAGACAGTTGTCAAGCTCTAACCAACTGAGCTACAGAGGCCAGTTGCCGAGCTCTAACCAACTGAGCTACAGAGAGACAGTTGTCGAGCTCTAACCAACTGAGCTACAGAGAGACAGTTGTCGAGCTCTAACCAACTGAGCTGTAGAGAGACAGTTGTCGAGCTCTAACCAACTGAGTTACAGAGAGACAGTTGTCGAGCTCTAACCAACTGAGCTACAGAGAGACAGTTGTCGAGCTCTAACCAACTGAGCTACAGAGGCCAGTTGTCGAGCTCTAACCAACTGAGCTACAGAGACCAGTTGTCGAGCTCTAACCAACTGAGCTACAGAGAGACAGTTGTCGAACTCTAACCAACTGAGCTACAGAGACCAGTTGTCGGGCTCTAACCACAAGTTTATGTATATATATATATAAATTTGCACTTGATAATAGACAATTCCCATTATAGACTAATTTTAAAACTAGGCAAGGAGATGCAAATAAATCACCACAGCTAGAAAGAGCATACTAAAATTAGTAAAATTACAAAGTTTGGTTGCGAAATGCTGTAAAATGTGGAAGAATATAGCCTTGCAAAGGTTGCAAATTTCGTATACTTTTGTATTGCTTGCGGAAATTCCTACCACATTTAGGCCGAAAATGTCGCACGCAATACAAAAGTATACAAAATTTGCAAACTTTGCAAGGCTATATTTTCCATATTTTACAACATTTCGCAACCAAATTTTGTAATTTTACTAATTTTAGTATGCTCTTTCTAGCTGTGGTGATTTATTTGCACCTCCTTTCCTAGTTTTAAAATTAGTCTATAATGGGAATTGTCTATTTCCACCCACAAGACCCTTTAACTATCTTTGAATCGAGTGAGATCCAACAAAATCTCGATTAAAACCTTTAATTCCTTTCTCACCCAAATGAGAACAATTTCAATTACACTCAACACATTTCAATTACTATTTCCGTTTTACATAAAAATTGACTTTTAACGCTTATTCGTACAATGAAATTGAAGATATTAGCAATATTAGCCCAGGAAAAACGGTGAAAAAGATTGATCAAGCGCGACTAGCTTTCTTTAGTGTATATATCCTGTTACCGATATTTGAGCGAGAGTCGGACAATAGCATTTGAGAGACGAAACATTTTTTCAGTATAGTCAGGCACAATTTGCAGTGTGTGTGGTTTAATTCTGCTTTGAGCCTTTCTGTGGCGACTTTTTGCGCGAAAGGTTTTAATTTTGGTGATTTGTAATCGATTATTTCACAAAAGGTAGGTTTAGACTTGACTAAATTGATTTGATAGAAAGTACTTAAATGATTTGAAAGATCATATAATTATGCTTGTTGTAAGACTGCCTATAAGTGGTCTTTAATTTTTTCTACTCTTGACTTGAGTGATAGAACTGATTCAATTGTCATAATTATCTCATGTTAAACATGAGTGTCCTAAACTATATTTTATACAATAAGCTGCCATGATATTTTTCAGGTAGTCCAAACATAAACCACGACAGTTTATTGTAGAATACTACATATAGACTGGACCACCACATTTGAGATATCTTTTTCAGGTAGTTCAGACACAAACCACGACAGCTTACTGTAGAATACTACCTACACTAGACCACCACATTTGAGATATCTTTTTCAGGTATAGTTCAGACACAAATCACGACAGCTTATTGTAGAATACTACCTTACACTGGACCACCACATTTGAGATATCTTTTTCAGGTATAGTTCAGAGTTCAGACACAAATCACGACAGCTTATTGTAGAATGCTACCCACACTGTACTACACCGGCGCATCAATAAACCGTTAGATTTAATTTAAGCTTTTTATTCACCCTTCATTGTTTTTTAGGCACAATGGCTACAGCTTCAGGTAAGACCTTAAGATTAAAACACATGGAATGTTACAACTTTGGAGAACAGTAAACTATTTTACTTATCAATACGAAAAAACTCTTAAGTTCTCTCAACTCTCATGTATGCTCTGGTCAAAGAGAATTAGAATTGATGAGAGTTGAGAAGCGAGAGTTTGCATGAGAGTTTTCTCAACACTCATATGCCTCGGTCAAAACGATAACAAGACTGAGTTACACACAAGACTGAGTTACATAAGTTGTTATACAAGTCTGCGAACAAGCAGTCGACAAATTGTGTTCGCACTGCTTGTTCCCAGTTGTTGTAACAATTAAGTCTGGAACAAACTGTTAACAACTTGTAACAAGCTTGATGGCATTATCAGACTTGTTACAAGGTTGTTCCAACAAGTCTGATACAGTCATGATATAACAAGAATGTTAGAGGGTTGATGACACAAGGTTGTAACAATATTGTTATATCATGACTGTATCGGACTTGTTGGAACAACCTTGCGACAATTAGTCTGATAATATCAACAAGATTGTTACAAGTTGTTAACAGGTTCCAAACTTATGTACAACTTGGGGCAAGCAATGTGAACACAACTTGTTGATGGCTTGTTGGCAGACTTGCTACAAGATGTGAGATTCTTGCGTGCTTTAAATAGTACATGAGAATTGATGAGAGTTTAGTGGATAATACGGCGCGATAGCGAAAACGCTCATCAACTCGGCATCAAAATTTGAACATCTCTTCCCGTTTGACCGAGGCTTTAGTGAAACCCATTCATTTTAATTTTGCTAGACACACAAGAAGCGATCTTGATTCTCATCGCCATTACGTTGGGTATCCTTGTCTTCAGTATGCTATTATTCATTATCTACATCTGTATATTTCAACAACAGTAAGTATTCCTAGACTGTTACTTCGTATGTTAGAGACTGTTACATTATGCACTATGCAGTTACAGTAGACATACTAAGGGAGGACCATTAGAAAAGTGATGGGGGGGGGGGGACATTTCCAACCTGTACGATTTTTTCAAAATTTTTTGCTTGTGTCGATAATTTTTTTTTTTTAAAAAAGTGTTGGAGAGCGGGGGAGGGGGGTTAACATTTTCTCAGGACACTAAAAAAAGGGTCAAAAAAGTTTTCCGTACTAACATCAATTAAGGAACAAAAAAATTTCCCCTCACTAATTCTTGTTAAAACATGCTTAAAGCCTTTTTTCCCACCAATATCTTCAATATTTAGGTTTAGAAACTATTTCTCTCGCACCATTATTATATCAAAAAACGTTTTATTTTCCAAATTTGGGGGCCACCCTTACACAACTTATAATTTTCCCTATTGAAAAGTTTCTGCACGAATTTTTTTAACTAACTTTTTTCGTGCTCGAATTTTTTTTTTCTGTTTCCCCTGCTCGATTTTTATTTTTGCTTTTGCCCCCCCCCCCCCCCCCCCCATCACTTTTCTAATGGTCCGCCGCTAAAGGACCGTTTACACCTGCAAATGTAAACAAGTGAATGAGTTAAGGATATTCGGATGACGACTGACGATGATAAATATACTCAGAACATTTTAGAGACAGTTCAAAGACTTGTACTGGTGATAATATTAAAATTTTGCAACACGAGTTTTTTCAATTACTGATAGCCTTTTCCCAAAGCCAGGAAAGTGTAACTTTCCGTGTCATACTTGGGGCATTCTAGGAAGGAATGTAATATATCCTCTATACAGTAAAAAACCTCATCTTGATCAATATTTCAGTACAGAGAAACATTGCGGATATGATGTCACTGGATGAACAGCAAATTAGTTTACTTTGACAGTGAAAAAGTTGACCAGGATGATGTTTTTAGATGATTTATAAAGCGATATCATCGCATTCTTCTTAGGATGACCCAAATATACAAAATTCATTGATTGAGCACACCAGTATGAATAAAGCACGATAAGTTTTCACTTCAAATTTTAAAGCATATATTAATTTCTTCAATTTAGGATCAAGAAAATCAAGAACAAACTATATTCACCAAACGTGATCGCAACAAGAAAATAATACCAACTCATGGACTACTCCAGTTGCATGATACTGTAAATTACGTTTAGATATTAGATATACTTGTAAAAAATTTTTTAATAAATGTATACTCTTCAATATTCAATAAGCTCGTGGATGGTCACATCAACAAAATTTATGTGATAAAACAGCGTTACCTTTGTGCTTTGTTGAAATTATTAGAAAGTTGTTCACATGAACCTACTCCACACGCAAAAATCTCACATCTTGTACCAAGTCAGCCAACAAGCCGTCAACAAGTTGTGTTCACATTGCTTGTCCCAAGTTGTCATTATCAGACTTGTAGCAAGGTTGTTCCAACAAGTCCAACAATCGTGATATAAGTTATCAATATTGTTACAACCTTGTAACATTCTTGTTATATCATGACTGCACCAAACTTGTTAGAACAACCTTGTAACAAGTCTGATGATGCCATCAAGCTTGTTACAAGTTGTTAACAGCCTGTAACAAACTTGTTGATATTATCAGACTTCTAGCAAGATTGTTCCAACAAGTCCGATAAAGTCACGATATAACAATATTGTTACAACCTTGTGTCGTCAACCTTGTAACATTCTTGTTATATCATGACTGTATCAGACTTGTTAGAACAATCTTGTAACAAGTCTGATGATGCCATCAAGCTTGTTACAAGTTGTTAACACCTTGTCACAAACTTGAAGGCATTATCACTTGTAGCAAGGTTGTTTCAACAAGTCCGATAAAGTTATGATATAACAATATTGTTACAACTTTGTTATACCATGATTGTACCAGACTTGTTAGAACAACCTTGTAATTAACATTCCTATTATATCACGGCTGTAGCAGACATATTACAACAACCTTGTAACAAGTCTGATAATGCCATCAAGCTTGTTACAAGTTGTTAACAGCTTGTAACAAGCTTCTTGATATTATCAGACTTGTAGCAAGATTGTTCCAACAAGTCTGATATAGTTATGATATAACAATATTGTACAAGTTGTTTAAACAGCTTGTAACAAGCTTGTTGATATTATCAGACTTGTAGCAAGGTTGTTCCAACAAGTCTGATACAGTCACGATATAACAATATTGTACAAGTTGTTTAAACAGCTTGTAACAAGCTGTTAATATTATCAGTCTTGTAGCAAGGTTTTTCAAACAAGTCTGATACAGTCATAATATAACAATATTGTATACAAGTTGTTAACAGCTTGTAACAAGCTTGTTGATATTATCAGACTTGTAGCAAGATTGCTCCAACAAGTCTGATACAGTCATGATATAACAATATTGTATACAAGTTGTTAACAGCTTGTAACAAGCTTGTTGATATTATCAGACTTGTAGCAAGATTGTTCCAACAAGTCCGATACAGTCATGATATAACAATATTGTACAAGTTGATTAAACAGCTTGTAACAAGCTTGTTGATATTATCAGACTTGTAGCAAGATTGTTCCAACAAGTTCGATACAGTCATGATATAAAAATATTGTACAAGTTGATTAAACAGCTTGTAACAAGCTTGTTGATATTATCAGACTTGTAGCAAGATTGTTCCAACAAGTCCGATACAGTCATGATATCACAATATTGTACAAGTTGATTAAACAGCTTGTAACAAGCTTGTTGATATTATCAGACTTGTAGCAAGATTGTTCCAACCAGTCCGATACAGTCATGATATAACAATATTGTACAAGTTGATTAAACAGCTTGTAACAAGCTTGTTGCTATTATCAGACTTGTAGCAAGATTGTTCCAACAAGTCCGATACAGCCATGATATAACAATATTGTACAAGTTGATTAAACAGCTTGTAACAACCTTGTTAATATTATCAGACTTGTAGCAAGGTTGTTACAACAAGTCTAATACAGTCATGATATAACAATATTGTACAAATTGATTAAACAGCTTGTAACAAGCTTGTTAATATTATCAGACTTGTTGCAAGGTTGTTCCAACAAGTCTGATACAGTCATGATATAACAATATTGTACAAGTTGATTAAACAGCTTGTAACAAGCTTGTTGATATTATCAGACTTGTAGCAAGATTGTTCCAACAAGTCTGATACAGTCATGATATAACAATATTGTATACAAGTTGTTAACAGCATGTAACAAGCTTGATGATATTATCAGACTTGTAGCAAGATTGTTCCAAGAAATCTGATACAGTCATCATATAACAATATTGTATACAAGTTGTTAACAGCTTGTAACAAGCTTGTTGATATAATCAGACTTGTAGCAAGATTGTTCCAACAAATCTGATACAGTCATGATATAACAATATTGTATACAAGTTGTTAACAGCTTGTAACAAGCTTGTTGATATTATCAGACTTGTAGCAAGATTGTTCCAACAAGTCCGATACAGTCAAGATATAACAATATTGTATACAAGTTGTTAACAGCTTGTAACAAGCTTGTTGATATTTTCAGACTTGAAGCAAGGTTGTTCCAACAAGTCTGATACAGTCATGATATAACAATATTGTATACAAGTTGTTAACAGCTTGTAACAAGCTTGTTGATATTATCAGGCTTGTAGCAAGATTGTTCCAACAAGTCCGATACAGTCATGATATAACAATATTGTACAAGTCGATTAACCAGCTTGTAACAAGCTTGTTAATATTATCAGACTTGTAGCAAGGTTGTCCAACAAGTCTGATACAGTCATGATATAACAATATTGTACACGTTGGTTAAACAGTTTGTAACAAGCTTGTTGATATTATCAGACATGTACCAAGGTTGCTAGAACAAGTCTGATACAGTCATGATATAACAATATTGTACAAGTTGATTAAACAGCTTGTAACAAGCTTGTTGATATTATCAGACTTGTAGCAAGATTGTTCCAACAACTCTGATACAGTCATTATATAACAATATTGTATACAAGTTTTTAACAGCTTGTAACAAGCTTGTTGATATTACCAGACGTGTAGCAAGATTGTTCCAACAAGTCTGATACAGTCATGATATAACAATATTGTATACAAGTTGTTAACACCTTGTAACAAGCTTGTTGATATTATCAGACTTGTAGCAAGATTGTTCCAACAAGTCCGATACAGTCAAGACATAACAATATTGTATACAAGTTGTTAACAGCTTGTAACAAGCTTGTTGATATTATCAGACTTGTAGCAAGGTTTTTCCAACAAGTCTGATACAGTCATGATATAACAATATTGAACAAGTTGTTTAAACAGCTTGTAACAAGCTTGTTGATATTTTCAGACTTGTAGCAAGATTGTTCCAACAAGTCTGATACAGTCATGATATAACAATATTGTATACAAGTTGTTAACAGCTTGTAACAAGCTTGTTGATATTATCAAGCTTGTAGCAAGATTGTTCCAACAAGTCTGATACAGTCATCATAAAACAATATTGTACAAGTTGATTAAACAGCTTGTAAGAAGCTTGTTGATATTATCAGACTTGTAGCAAGGTTGTTCCAACAAGTCCGACACAGTCATGATATAACAATATTGTACAAGTTGATTAAACAGTTGGTAACAAGCTTGTTAATATTATCAGACTTGTAGCAAGGTTGTTCCAACAAGTCTGATACAGTCATGATATAACAATATTGTACACGTTGATTAAACAGTTTGTAACAAGCTTGCTTGTTGATATTATCAGACTTGTACCAAGGTTGCTAGAACAAGTCTCATACAGTCATGATATAACAATATTGTACAACTTGATTAAACAGCTTGTAACAAGCTTGTTGATATTATCAGACTTGTAGCAAGATTGTTCCAACAAGTCTGATACAGTCATGATATAACAATATTGTATACAAGTTGTTAACAGCTTGTAACAAGCTTGTTGATATTATCAGACTTGTAGCAAGATTGTTCCAACAAGTCTGATACAGTCATGATGTAACAATATTGTACAAGTTGATTAAACAGCTTGTAACAAGCTTGTTAATATTATCAGACTTGTAGCAAGGTTGTTCGAACAAGTCTAATACAATCATGATATAACAATATTGTAGCAGTTGATTAAAAAGCTTGTAACAAGCTTGTTGATATTATCAGACTTGTAGCAAGATTGTTCCAACAAGTCTGATACAGTCATGATATAACAATATTGTATACAAGTTGTTAACAGCATGTAACAAGCTTGATGATATTATCAGACTTGTAGCAAGATTGTTCCAAGAAATCTGATACAGTCATCATATAACAATATTGTATACAAGTTGTTAACAGCTTGTAACAAGCTTGTTGATATAATCAGACTTGTAGCAAGATTGTTCCAACAAATCTGATACAGTCATGATATAACAATATTATTGTATACAAGTTTTTAACAGCTTGTAACAAGCTTGTTGATATTACCAGACTTGTAGCAAGATTGTTCCAACAAGTCTGATACAGTCATGATATAACAATATTGTATACAAGTTGTTAACACCTTGTAACAAGCTTGTTGATATTATCAGACTTGTAGCAAGATTGTTCCAACAAGTCCGATACAGTCAAGACATAACAATATTGTATACAAGTTGTTAACAGCTTGTAACAAGCTTGTTGATATTATCAGACTTGTAGCAAGGTTGTTCCAACAAGTCTGATACAGTCATGATATAACAATATTGTACAAGTTGTTTAAACAGCTTGTAACAAGCTTGTTGATATTATCAGACTTGTAGCAAGATTGTTCCAACAAGTCTGATACAGTCATGATATAACAATATTGTATACAAGTTGTTAACAGCTTGTAACAAGCTTGTTGATATTATCAGACTTGTAGCAAGATTGTTCCAACAAGTCTGATACAGTCATGATATAACAATATTGTACAAGTTGATTAAACAGCTTGTAAGAAGATTGTCGATATTATCAGACTTGTACCAACATTGTTCCAACAAGTCTGATACAGTCATGATATAACAATATTGTACAAGTTGATTAAACAGCTTGTAACAAGCTTGTTGATATTATCAGACTTGTAGCAAGGTTGTTCGAACAAGTCCGATACAGTCATGATATAACAATATTGTATACAAGTTGTTAACAACTTGTAACAAGCTTGTTGATATTATCAGACTTGTAGCAAGGTTGTTCCAACAAGTCTCATACAGTCATGATATAACAATATTGTGCAAGTTGATTAAACAGCTTGTAACAAGCTTGTTGATATTATCAGACTTGTAGCAAGGTTGTTCCAACAAGTCCGATACAGTCATGATATAACAATATTGTATACAAGTTGTTAACAGCTTGTAACAAGCTTGTTGATATTATCAGACTTGTAGCAAGATTGTTCCAACAAGTCCGATACAGTCATGATATAACAATATTGTACAAGTTGATTAAACAGCTTGTAACAAGCTTGTTAATATTATCAGACTTGTAGCAAGGTTGTTCGAACAAGTCTAATACAATCATGATATAACAATATTGTAGCAGTTGATTAAAAAGCTTGTAACAAGCTTGTTGATATTATCAGACTTGTAGCAAGATTGTTCCAACAAGTCTGATACAGTCATGATATAACAATATTGTATACAAGTTGTTAACAGCATGTAACAAGCTTGATGATATTATCAGACTTGTAGCAAGATTGTTCCAAGAAATCTGATACAGTCATCATATAACAATATTGTATACAAGTTGTTAACAGCTTGTAACAAGCTTGTTGATATAATCAGACTTGTAGCAAGATTGTTCCAACAAATCTGATACAGTCATGATATAACAATATTGTATACAAGTTGTTAACAGCTTGTAACAAGCTTGTTGATATTATCAGACTTGTAGCAAGATTGTTCCAACAAGTCCGATACAGTCAAGATATAACAATATTGTATACAAGTTGTTAACAGCTTGTAACAAGCTTGTTGATATTTTCAGACTTGAAGCAAGGTTGTTCCAACAAGTCTGATACAGTCATGATATAACAATATTGTATACAAGTTGTTAACAGCTTGTAACAAGCTTGTTGATATTATCAGGCTTGTAGCAAGATTGTTCCAACAAGTCCGATACAGTCATGATATAACAATATTGTACAAGTCGATTAACCAGCTTGTAACAAGCTTGTTAATATTATCAGACTTGTAGCAAGGTTGTCCAACAAGTCTGATACAGTCATGATATAACAATATTGTACACGTTGGTTAAACAGTTTGTAACAAGCTTGTTGATATTATCAGACATGTACCAAGGTTGCTAGAACAAGTCTGATACAGTCATGATATAACAATATTGTACAAGTTGATTAAACAGCTTGTAACAAGCTTGTTGATATTATCAGACTTGTAGCAAGATTGTTCCAACAACTCTGATACAGTCATTATATAACAATATTGTATACAAGTTTTTAACAGCTTGTAACAAGCTTGTTGATATTACCAGACGTGTAGCAAGATTGTTCCAACAAGTCTGATACAGTCATGATATAACAATATTGTATACAAGTTGTTAACACCTTGTAACAAGCTTGTTGATATTATCAGACTTGTAGCAAGATTGTTCCAACAAGTCCGATACAGTCAAGACATAACAATATTGTATACAAGTTGTTAACAGCTTGTAACAAGCTTGTTGATATTATCAGACTTGTAGCAAGGTTGTTCCAACAAGTCTGATACAGTCATGATATAACAATATTGAACAAGTTGTTTAAACAGCTTGTAACAAGCTTGTTGATATTTTCAGACTTGTAGCAAGATTGTTCCAACAAGTCTGATACAGTCATGATATAACAATATTGTATACAAGTTGTTAACAGCTTGTAACAAGCTTGTTGATATTATCAAGCTTGTAGCAAGATTGTTCCAACAAGTCTGATACAGTCATCATAAAACAATATTGTACAAGTTGATTAAACAGCTTGTAAGAAGCTTGTTGATATTATCAGACTTGTAGCAAGGTTGTTCCAACAAGTCCGACACAGTCATGATATAACAATATTGTACAAGTTGATTAAACAGTTGGTAACAAGCTTGTTAATATTATCAGACTTGTAGCAAGGTTGTTCCAACAAGTCTGATACAGTCATGATATAACAATATTGTACACGTTGATTAAACAGTTTGTAACAAGCTTGCTTGTTGATATTATCAGACTTGTACCAAGGTTGCTAGAACAAGTCTCATACAGTCATGATATAACAATATTGTACAACTTGATTAAACAGCTTGTAACAAGCTTGTTGATATTATCAGACTTGTAGCAAGATTGTTCCAACAAGTCTGATACAGTCATGATATAACAATATTGTATACAAGTTGTTAACAGCTTGTAACAAGCTTGTTGATATTATCAGACTTGTAGCAAGATTGTTCCAACAAGTCTGATACAGTCATGATGTAACAATATTGTACAAGTTGATTAAACAGCTTGTAACAAGCTTGTTAATATTATCAGACTTGTAGCAAGGTTGTTCGAACAAGTCTAATACAATCATGATATAACAATATTGTAGCAGTTGATTAAAAAGCTTGTAACAAGCTTGTTGATATTATCAGACTTGTAGCAAGATTGTTCCAACAAGTCTGATACAGTCATGATATAACAATATTGTATACAAGTTGTTAACAGCATGTAACAAGCTTGATGATATTATCAGACTTGTAGCAAGATTGTTCCAAGAAATCTGATACAGTCATCATATAACAATATTGTATACAAGTTGTTAACAGCTTGTAACAAGCTTGTTGATATAATCAGACTTGTAGCAAGATTGTTCTAACAAGTCCGATACAGTCATGATATAGCAATATTGTACAAGTTGTTTAAACAGCTTGTAACAAGCTTGTTGATATTATCAGACTTGTAGCAAGGTTGTTCCGACAAGTCCGTTACAGTCATGATATAACAATATTGTATACAAGTTGTTAACAGCTTGTAACAAGCTTGTTGATATTATCAGACTTGTAGCAAGGTTGTTCCAACAAGTCCGATACAGTCATGATATAAAAATATTGTATTCAAGTTGTTAACAGCTTGTAACAAGCTTGTTGATATTATCAGACTTGTAGCAAGATTGTTCCAACAAGTCCGATACAGTCATGATATAACAATATTGTACAAGTCGATTAACCAGCTTGTAACAAGCTTGTTAATATTATCAGACTTGTAGCAAGGTTGTCCAACAAGTCTGATACAGTCATGATATAACAATATTGTACACGTTGGTTAAACAGTTTGTAACAAGCTTGTTGATATTATCAGACATGTACCAAGGTTGCTAGAACAAGTCTGATACAGTCATGATATAACAATATTGTACAAGTTGATTAAACAGCTTGTAACAAGCTTGTTGATATTATCAGACTTGTAGCAAGATTGTTCCAACAACTCTGATACAGTCATTATATAACAATATTGTATACAAGTTTTTAACAGCTTGTAACAAGCTTGTTGATATTACCAGACGTGTAGCAAGATTGTTCCAACAAGTCTGATACAGTCATGATATAACAATATTGTATACAAGTTGTTAACACCTTGTAACAAGCTTGTTGATATTATCAGACTTGTAGCAAGATTGTTCCAACAAGTCCGATACAGTCAAGACATAACAATATTGTATACAAGTTGTTAACAGCTTGTAACAAGCTTGTTGATATTATCAGACTTGTAGCAAGGTTTTTCCAACAAGTCTGATACAGTCATGATATAACAATATTGAACAAGTTGTTTAAACAGCTTGTAACAAGCTTGTTGATATTTTCAGACTTGTAGCAAGATTGTTCCAACAAGTCTGATACAGTCATGATATAACAATATTGTATACAAGTTGTTAACAGCTTGTAAAAAGCTTGTTGATATTATCAAGCTTGTAGCAAGATTGTTCCAACAAGTCTGATACAGTCATCATAAAACAATATTGTACAAGTTGATTAAACAGCTTGTAAGAAGCTTGTTGATATTATCAGACTTGTAGCAAGGTTGTTCCAACAAGTCCGACACAGTCATGATATAACAATATTGTACAAGTTGATTAAACAGTTGGTAACAAGCTTGTTAATATTATCAGACTTGTAGCAAGGTTGTTCCAACAAGTCTGATACAGTCATGATATAACAATATTGTACACGTTGATTAAACAGTTTGTAACAAGCTTGCTTGTTGATATTATCAGACTTGTACCAAGGTTGCTAGAACAAGTCTCATACAGTCATGATATAACAATATTGTACAACTTGATTAAACAGCTTGTAACAAGCTTGTTGATATTATCAGACTTGTAGCAAGATTGTTCCAACAAGTCTGATACAGTCATGATATAACAATATTGTATACAAGTTGTTAACAGCTTGTAACAAGCTTGTTGATATTATCAGACTTGTAGCAAGATTGTTCCAACAAGTCTGATACAGTCATGATGTAACAATATTGTACAAGTTGATTAAACAGCTTGTAACAAGCTTGTTAATATTATCAGACTTGTAGCAAGGTTGTTCGAACAAGTCTAATACAATCATGATATAACAATATTGTAGCAGTTGATTAAAAAGCTTGTAACAAGCTTGTTGATATTATCAGACTTGTAGCAAGATTGTTCCAACAAGTCTGATACAGTCATGATATAACAATATTGTATACAACTTGTTGATATTATCTGACTTGTAGCAAGATTGTTCCAACAAGTCCGATACAGTCATGATATAACAATATTGTACAAGTTGATTAAACAGCTTGTAACAAGCTTGTTGATATTATCAGACTTGTAGCAAGATTGTTCCAACAAGTCCGATACAGTCATGATATAACAATATTGTACAAGTTGATTAAACATCTTGTAACAAGCTTGTTAATATTATCAGACTTGTAGCAAGATTGTTCCAACAAGTCTGATACAGTCATGATAAAACAATATTGTACAAGTTGATTAAACAGCTTGTAACAAGCTTGATAATATTATCAGACTTGTAGCAAGGTTGTTCCAACAAGTCTGATACAGTCATGATATAACAATATTGTACAAGTTGATTAAACAGCTTGTAACAAGCTTGTTAATATTATCAGACTTGTAGCAAGGTTGTTCCAACAAGTCTAATACAGTCATGATATAAGAATATTGTACAAGTGGATTAAACAGCTTGTAACAAGCTTGTTGATATTATCAGACTTGTAGCAAGATTGTTCCAACAAGTCTGATACAGTCATGATATAACAATATTGTATACAAGTTGTTAACAGCTTGTAACAAGCTTGTTAATATTATCAGACTTGTAGCAAGGTTGTTCGAACAAGTCTAATACAGTCATGATATAACAATATTGTACAAGTGGATTAAACAGCTTGTAACAAGCTTGTTGATATTATCAGACTTGTAGCAAGATTGTTCCAACAAGACTGATACAGTCATGATATAACAATATTGTATACAAGTTGTTAACAGCTTGTAACAAGCTTGTTGATATTATCAGACTTGTAGCAAGATTGTTCCAACAAGTCTGATACAGTCATGATATAACAATATTGTATACAAGTTGTTAACAGCTTGTAACAAACTTGATGATATTATCAGACCTGTAGCAAGATTGTTCCAACAAGTCCGATACAGTCATGATATAACAATATTGTACAAGTGGATTAAACAGCTTGTAACAAGCTTGTTTATATTATCAGACTTGTAGCAAGGTTGTTCCAACAAGTCTTATACAGTCATGATATAAGAATATTGTACAAGTGGATTAAACAGCTTGTAACAGGCTTGTTAATATTATCAGACTTGTAGCAAGATTGTTCCAACAAGTCTAATACAGTCATGATATAACAATATTGTACAAGTGGATTAAACAGCTTGTAACAAGCTTGTTTATATTATCAGACTTGTAGCAAGGTTGTTCCAACAAGTCTTATACAGTCATGATATAAGAATATTGTACAAGTGGATTAAACAGCTTGTAACAGGCTTGTTGATATTATCAGACTTGTAGCAAGATTGTTCCAACAAGTCTGATACAGTCATGATATAACAATATTGTATACAAGTTGTTAACAGCTTGTAACAAACTTGTCGATATTATCAGACTTGTAGCAAGATTGTTCCAACAAGTCTGATACAGTCATGATATAACAATATTGTATACAAGTTGTTAACACCTTGTAACAAGCTTGTTGATATTATCAGACTTGTAGCAAGATTGTTCCAACAAGTCCGATACAGTCAAGACATAACAATATTGTATACAAGTTGTTAACAGCTTGTAACAAGCTTGTTGATATTATCAGACTTGTAGCAAGGTTGTTCCAACAAGTCTGATACAGTCATGATATAACAATATTGAACAAGTTGTTTAAACAGCTTGTAACAAGCTTGTTAATGTTATCAGATTTGTACGAAGATTGTTCCAACAAGTCTGATGCATTCATGCCATAACAATATTGGACAAGTTGATTAAACAGCTTGTAACAAGGTTGTTGATATTATCAGACTTGTAGCAAGGTTGTTCCAACAAGTCTGATACAGTCATGATATAACAATATTGTACAAGTTGATTAAATAGCTTGTAACAAGCTTGTTGATATTATCAGACTTGTAGCAAGATTGTTCCAACAAGTCTGATACAGTCATGATATAACAATATTGTATACAAGTTGTTAACAGCTTGTAACAAACTTGTTGATATTATCAGACTTGTAGCAAGGTTGTTCCAACAAGTCTGATACAGTCATGATATAACAATATTCTACAAGTTGTTTAAACAGTTTGTAACAAGCTTGTTGATATTATCAGACTTGTAGCAAGGTTGTTCCAACAAGTCTGATACAGTCATGATATAACAATATTGTACAAGTTGTTTAAACTGCTTGTAACAAGCTTGTTGATATTATCAGACTTGTAGCAAGGTTGTTCCAACATGTCCGATACAGTCATGATATAATAATATTGTACAAGTTGATTAAACAGCTTGTAACAAGCTTGTTGATATTATCAGACTTGTAGCAAGGTTGTTCGAACAAGTCTGATACAGTCATGATATAACAATATTGTACAAGTTGTTAACAGCTTATAACAAGCTTGTTGATATTATCAGACTTGTAGCAAGGTTGTTCCAACAAGTCTGATACAGTCAGGATATAACAATATTGTACAAGTTGTTAACAGCTTATAACAAGCTTGTTCACATTATCAGACTTGTAGCAAGATTGTTCCAACAAGTCTGAAACAGTCATGATATAACAATATTGTACAAGTTGATTAAACTGCTTGTAACAAGCTTGTTGATATTATCAGACTTGTAGCAAGGTTGTTCTAACAAGTCCGATACAGTCATGATATAACAATATTGTACAAGTTGTTTAAACAGCTTGTAACAAGCTTGTTGATATTATCAGACTTGTAGCAAGGTTGTTCTAACAAGTCCGATACGGTCATGATATAACAATATTGTACAAGTTGATTAAACAGCTTGTAACAAGCTTGTTGATATTATCAGACTTGTAGCAAGGTTGTTCTAACAAGTCTGATACAGTCATGATATAACAATATTGTACAAGTTGTTAACAGCTTATAACAAGCTTGTTGATATTATCAGACTTGTAGCAAGGTTCTTCCAACAAGTCTGAAACAGTCATGATATAACAATATTGTACAAGTTGATTAAACAGCTTGTAACAAGCTTGTTGATATTATCAGACTTGTAGCAAGATTGTTCCAACAAGTCTGATACAATCATGATATAACAATATTGTACAAGTTGTTAACAGCTTGTAACAAGCATGTTGATATTATCAGATGTGGTAACGTTGTTCCAACAAGTCCAATACAGTCATGATATAACAATATTGTTACAACCTTCTGTCATCAACCTTGCAACATTCCTGTTTTATCATGACTGTATCAGACTTGTTAGAACAACCTTGTAGCAAGTGTGATAATGCCATCAAACTTGATACAAGTTGTTAACAACTTGTAACAAGCTTGTTGATATTATCACACTTGTTGCAAGGTTGTTCCAACAAGTCCGATGCAGTCATGGTATAACAATATTGTTACAACCTTGTGTCGTCAATCTTGTACCATCCTTGTTATATCATGACTGTACTTGTAACAAGTCTCACAATGCCATCGAGCTTCTTACAAGTTGTTAACATCTTCTAACAATCTTGTTGATATTATCAGACTTGTAGCAAGGTTGTTCTAACAAGTCCGATACAGTCATGGTAAAAGCATATTGTACAAGTTGATTAAACAGCTTGCAACAACCTTGTTGATATTATCAGACTTGTAGCAAGGTTATTCCTACAAGTTCGATACAGTCATGATATAACAATATTGTACAAGTTGTTTAAACAGCCTGTAACAACCTTGTTGATATTATCAGACTTGTAGCAAGGTTGTTCTAACAAGTCCGATACCGTCATGGTATAACAATACTGTTACGCCCTTTTGTCGTCAACCTTGAAACATTCTTGTTATATCATTACTGTATCAGACTTGTTACAAGTCTGATCAAACAACTTCGATACAGTAATGATATACCAACAATGTTACAACTTTATGTCGTCTTGAAAAAATTCTTGTGATATCATGACTCTATCAGACTTGTCAGAACAACCTTGTAACAAGTCTGACAATGCCATCCGAAGCTCGTTACAAGTTGTTAACAGCTTTTTGATACTATCAGACTTGTTCCAAGGTTGTTCCAACAAGTCTGATACAGTCATGATATAACAATATTGTACAAGTTGTTAACAGCATGTAACAAGCTTGTTGATATTATCAGACTTGTAGAAAGGTTAATTGTTCCAACAAGTCCGATACAGTCCTGATATAACAACATTGTTACAACCTTGTGTCATCAACCTTGTAACATTCTTCTTATACGTGATCTGTATCAGACTTGTTAGAACAACCTTCTAACAAGTCTGATAATGCCATCAAACTTGTTACATGTTGTTAACAGCTTGTAACAAGCTTGTTGATATTATCAGACTTGTAGCAAGGTTGTTCCAACAAGTCCGATACAGTCATGATATAATAATATTGTTACAACCTTGTGTCCTCAACCTTGTAACATTCCTGTTAAATCATGACTCTACCAGACTTGTTAGAACAACCTTGTAACAAGTCTGATAATATCAACAAGCTTGTTGCAATCTGTTTAAACAACTTGTACAATATTGTTATATCATGACTGTATCGGACTTGTTGGAACAACCTTGCTACAAGTCTCATAATATCAACAAGCTTGTTGCAAGCTGTTTACACAACTTGTACAATATTGTTATATGATGACTGTATCAGACTTGTTACAACAACCTTGTAACAAGTCTGATAATATCAACAGGCTTGTTGCGGGCTGTTTAGACAACTTGTACAATATTGTTATATCATGACTGTATCAGACTTGTTGGAACAACCTTGCTACAAGTCTGATAATATCAACAAGCTTGTTACAAGCTGTTACCAACTTGAATACAATATTGTTATATCATGACTGTATCAAACTTGTTGGAACAACCTTGCTACAAGTCTGATAATATCAACAACTTGAATACAATATTGTTATATCATGACTGTATCAGACTTGTTGGTACAACCTTGCTACAAGTCTGATAATATCAACAAGCTTGTTACAAGCTGTTAACAACTTGAATACAATATTGTTATATCATGACTGTATCAGACTTGTTAGAACAACCTTGCTACAAGTCTGATAATATCA
This sequence comes from Paramuricea clavata, assembly GCA_902702795.2. NCBI lineage: Eukaryota > Metazoa > Cnidaria > Anthozoa > Malacalcyonacea > Plexauridae > Paramuricea > Paramuricea clavata. The sequence continues at coordinate 19,920 of CACRXK020008474.1, forward strand.
ACAAGCTTGTTCCAAGTTGTTAACAACTTGAATACAATATTGTTATATCATGACTGTATCAGACTTGTTAGAACAACCTTGCTACAAGTCTGATGATAATATCAACAAGCTTGTTACAAGCTGTTAACAACTTGAATACAATATTGTTATACCATGACTGTATCAGACTTGTTCGAGCAACCTTGCTACAAGTCTGATAATATCAACAAGCTTGTTACAAGCTGTTAAGAACTTGAATACAATATTGTTATATCATGACTGTATCAGACTTGTTAGAACAACCTTGCTACAAGTCTGATAATATCAACAAGCTTGTTACAAGCTGTTAGCAACTTGAATACAATATTGTTATATCATGACTGCATCAGACTTGTTGGAACAACCTTGCTACAAGTCTGATAATATCAACAAGCTTGTTACAAGCAGTTAACAACTTGAATACAATATTGTTATATCATGACTGTATCAGACTTGTTAGAACAACCTTGCTACAAGTCTGATAATATCAACAAGCTTGATTGTTATATCATGACTGTATCAGACTTGTTGGAACAACCTTGCTACAAGTCTGATAATATCAACAAGTTTGTTACAAGCTGTTAACAACTTGTATACAATATTGTTATATCATGACTGTGTCAGACTTGTTGGAGCAATCTTGCAACAAGTCTGATAACATCAACAAGCTTGATACAAGCTGTTTAAACAACTTGTACAATATTGTTATATCATGATTGTATCAGACTTGTTGGAACAAACAAGCTTGTTACAAGCTGTTAACAACTTGAATACTATATTGTTATATCATGACTGTATCAGACTTG
>CACRXK020008475.1:0-12742 GCA_902702795.2 Paramuricea clavata
TTTTAACCGTTCGGTCTCACTAAGATTAGTCTGTTCGTTAGGGGCAAGAGAGCTAACATTAATAGCTTCGCTTGCACCATGGGTGGCTTCTTGGTTACTATGTTCAGAACCAGTTGTATAAATAACTGGTTCCAACGCATTGCTAACATTAAGATTTGTAAATTTATTTGACCCAATGGGGCTATCATTTGTTGCTTTGTTGCCATCGCAAATGTTTTCATGATTACCATATTCAAATACCTCACTCGCTGTATTCAAAGTTATATCGCAATGGACGGCATTATGTTTATCCATAAAGTTCTGAAATTGCGACATCACAGATGTTATGTGAGTGATCGTTCCTGATAAAGCCTGAATCGCTTCTGAATTCACCAACTTCTGAATTCACCAACCAGTTGGAGGTTTCCGAGAGTATCACAAACAGCAGCCGATTGCATGCTTGGCTGCCGATCGACTGATATAGGTGCTTCGAAAGAACACATCAGCTTGCACAGACTTTGCATAATCTCGTTCGCTCTAGCTCCGTCAAGACATAAAACATTCTTATTCTTTTTCCATAATATAGTAGAATCACCAAGAGTAAAGAGTATTCTGTCCCCACCAGGCTGTGACCATGTTCCTTCAAGATTTAGGTCGTCATTTACGAACTGTTTCAACGAATATCAAACCATGATATATCGTAGGGCGCCAAGATGGCCGCCACTGATAGGTGTTTGTGTCTTTTGTACTTCATAACTTTAATTCACTTATACAACCTATACTTCTTAAACCACAAATCCTATACTAAAGTCGGTAAGGTCTTCTTGGATAAAAATTTCTTCCACAAAGTGCGACATTCAAGACAATTTTCACGCGAAGGTTTAGTACGAAAGTCAATAGCGGTATGGACGAAGCACGGTTATCTGCTTATATCACCCAGAGAATATTCGATCTGCCTGGATATTTGTATTTGTATGGACGTTGAATCTAATCCGGGCCCATATAACGAGAACAATCCAGGAGCAGAATGGAATAGCGAGGTAGTTTGTATACAGAAGTCTATCAAATATACTAGAAGGAATTTGTTTGACCTTAGATCCATTGCATCGAAACCGGACAGTGTGGTTATTGATCACTTAAAGGCACTTAGACTATTTAGATATCGTGGATCACGAGCAGGAAAGAGGCGCCATGAAATATCGAATAGAGGGCAACCAATTACCGTACTTAATCGTGTGGGTAGCAGAAAAACATGTCGTCCTTTAAAAGGAATATGTAGAGAGAATCTGATTCCTATTGCCAGGAATGCGTTGTCTAATAAACGTAGTTCAACCTCAGATTTTGCTGTGCCTAAATTCCTTTTGACGAATATTTGTAGCCTTGTAAAAACTAAAAATCGCGTTAGAGCGGCTGTCGCCTTGGAGTCGGACATGAACGGGAATGATGTTGACATATGCATTGTATCGGAAACACATCTCAAAGCAAACATTCCGGACAGTTTGGTTTGTATACCTAATTATAACATTTTTAGACGGGACAGAGATTATTCTGGCAGGGACTTGAGAGCCAAGGGGGGAATTGCTATATACGTGAGAGAGAACCTGGATGTTGTGGATATCTACAAGTCGGAACTTTATGAGTTAATATGTTTAACTTTGAGATTGCCTTCAGGGCATATGCTCCTTGTGTGCGGTGTCTACCATCCACCGAGACCAAGATACCCATCCAATGAACTGATGCAATACTTAATTAACATAGCAGACAATGCCCTTGAAAAACAACCTGGCATGGCTATTGTTATTGGAGGAGATGTTAATCAATTAAAAATAAGTGAGCTGTGTCTAATGACTGGATGGGAAGCCCTTGTAGATTTCGTAACTAGAGGTGAGGCAATTTTAGACAATGTGCTTACAAATCGATCGGATCTGTTTGGTAAATGCGTCCCGTATAACATCTCAATTAAAACTGATCATACGGCTGTCATTCTCCCCGCAGGAGTTAAACTGAAACCGGTTCGGAAACGTGTCCGTATTCGGGACTGCAGAAAACATCGAAAAAACGATTTTTATCGAGCGCTGGCTGAAGAAAATTGGGATAATATCTTAAATGCACCTACTGTTCAGTTGGCAGTGAATGAGTTAGAAAGGACGATTCACATGAATATGGACAAGTGTATGCCATTTAGAACGGTTCGCATGTCATCGCGTGACCCAGTATGGATGACGCCATTAATAAAATCTTTAATGAGAATAAAGTCGAGAATACCATCTAGGAATGTAGACCGAATTGGTGAAATCAATAGGAGAATATTGGAAATTATCAGCCAAAATAGAAGATCACTTTTGCGTGCTCCCATCGGATCAGGCGAATGGTGGAAAAATGTGGATTATATCTCACAACGTCGACGGACATCAGCTAATGTAAATCTCGATAGAAACTCACTTATGGAACTGAACGATTACTTTGCTAATCTGTGCCAAGACACCTCATATGTGGAGCCGACTCCTATGGAAATTTGTGAGGATGTGAATGCTCCTGAGATCTCGGAAATACAAGTGTGGAATAATCTAAGGCATTTGAAGAAATCAGCTACTGGTCCAGACTTAATACCATATTGGGTATGGAAGGAACACGCGGAAATAATGACACCTATTATCCATAAAATCTGGAATTTATCCTTAAGATCTAGTACTTGGCCTTCATCGTGGAAAAGAGCAAACGTTAATCCATTACCCAAAGTTGATATGCCAAAAGACAAAACCGAATATCGAGGGATCAACATAACACCAGTGATCGCACGCGCTTTCGAGAAATCTGTGTATAACACACATACTCGTGTATTGTTGAACAATCTATAAGTTCTAGTCAGTTTGCATATCGGAAAGGAGGAAGCTGTGAAGATGCACTGTTGAGTATGCAACATGAGATTTATAGGTATTTGGATAATCCAAACTGTAAAGCTGTTAGATTTTTCACGATGGACTTTAGCAAAGCATTCGACAGTGTAAGACACGAACTCTTGTCCTGTAAACTCAAACGTTTACCGTTAAATCCATACATTCTTAATTGGTATTTAAGTTTTCTGAAAAATCGACAACAACGAGTGGTTTATAATAATTTTCAAGGAGAATGGAAATTTGTGAACAAGGGTACAATACAGGGAAGCGTGAGCGGACCGTATCTGTACAATGTTTTTATGAACGATTTGGAATTAGATTTGGATGGCAGACCCGCTCTCTTCAAGTATGCGGACGACTCCAACACGATTGTTCCAATGTGGAAAAATAAAGAATGTCGAACTGATTTGGTGGGACAATTTTTAATCTGGTCTCAGGATAACGATATGAAGTGCAATCCAGAAAAATGCAAAGAACTGATTTTCCGAAAGAAAGGATTTAATCAAATCGTTTCACCTGTTTATAATATTCCGCAATGCACAGATCTTTCCGTACTAGGAATGACATTTCAAGAAAATTGTAAATATAGTTTACATATAAAAGCTAAATTGTTCAAAGCAAATAGATGCTTGTATGTAATAAGATCTTTGCGTAAAGAAGGTGCCAGTCAGGAAGAAGTAAACAAGCTTTTCAATAGTTTGGTTTTACCTGTTCTTAACTATGGTCTTTCAGTTTATGGTGCGTCAGATTCTGACCTGTCTGTAGTGCAAGCTTTTTTAGATAGATGTTTTAAAAGACACTATGTCTCCTATTATATTAACATACGCGAACTTTTAGAAATTAATGATAAAAAACTTTATAACAAATGTATTTCAGATATTGAACATCCTTTAAATAATTAAGATTTTACCTCAGAAGAAGACAACTAATTACCGCCTTAGAAAGCAGAATAGAATTTATCCTAAGATTAACACAAATAGATTTAAAAACACCTTTGTAAATAGACTTATTTTTAAATATAACTTATAGAATAATAATTATTGTAACTTAAGATATGTACCTTTTATCTTAAGACGATTAAAAGATTGATAGATTGATTGATTGATTGATTGATTGATTGATTGATTGATTGATTCGTAGTCGCCAGACCATGCAAAACATAACTTTTCAAATAGTTTTGATGCCATAAGCGTTAACTATAATGTTAAAAATCTCGATTTGGTATTTTGGTAATAAGAGACCATATATCAAACAAAATCGTTTGATAGATTACGAAAGTACTAAAACGTTTAAAAAAATTGACAGAGTTTAAAATTTGGCGACCGCCATGTCAATCTCCATATAAGGTGGCTCCCTACCGTTAGTACAGTTTAAATACGATTTATATAGATCAGACTTCATCCTCGCGACCTGCGAGTGGAATCGTCGTGTTTACTGTTCGGCAAAAATATTGAAACAAGCCGTGGGGGCTATTAGTAAAACCAGGAACAACGGAACACCGGAACATGGAACACCGGAACAGCATCATTCCGGAACACCGGAACACTAAAAATTTAATTTTCTTAGAGTTATCCTCGTTGGGATTTTATAGTATGGAGATTGGGCACTTTAAAAACTTCGTGAAAGATCTTAAGCTATATCTCGAAAAATGTGCAGACATGTATTAGAAGCTCCTATTATATATTCAACAGAAGAGATAAGGGATGGGCAGCTCCGGAACTTTTGCTATTTGTGTAAAGTAAATAATATTATTTCACATGTCCTGTAGTTAGGAAATACAGGTGGAACTACCCAAGATTCAATAATAAAAAGAAACGTGTCTGTGCGTGTGTATAAAGATATATGCAGGGGGCGTAGCCAGCCCCAAACGAGTAGCAACCTCGTACCCAGGCTCTCTTCTCTACGCTCCTCGCTGTAGATGTTCTAATCGTTCGGCAATCTCGTACCCAGAGCAATGCCTGTGCGCGGGCTAGGATGGCATTGGCACTGGGGAAATTGAATTTTTCCTGTGCTGCGATTGATTTAACGTTTGTCAATCGTGCATGCCGACAAAGAACCGGAACCCCTAAATTTAAGGGTTCCGGTTGTTAATTTCCCCAGAGCCAATGCTTTCATAGCCCGCGCACAGGCATTGCTCTGGGTACGAGATTGATTGTTCGGCCGTCCGGAGCCATAGTCCCCCGGAATGATTTTCTATTTCTAGGGTCTGCGAAACGCTAGCTATTGTTATGGATTTATACACGTTTTATAAACATCTGAAAGCCACAGATTTGGCATATTTTATGTCATATCCAGTTTCTTCTCAGTTTTGAAAGAATTACAAATTTGCTCCTGAAGAAAAGTAGAGGAGGTCCAGAACCCCCGGTAACTCGAACAATTTTTCGTTCCCCTTGGGTGTTCGATGTAGCGGGGTTCTTCTGTATAGATAATATGGCAGCAAAAAGAAGAAAGGCTAATATCTCAAACGTGATTTAACGAAATTAAATGAAATTTGGTACAGTTAGTAAGTGCACCTAAACAAACATTCTGGAACGTTTAGATGGTTGCCATAGGAACACAGCGGGAGGGCGTGCGAAGGTAAGAGCCTGGGTACGATATTGAGAAACACACTACTTTACAATCTCGTTCCCCGAGCCTGCGATCCTCGAGAAGGAACGCGAGGCTTTGGGATAATCCGTTGCCGGAAGCCAGGAATTCTGGCTAAGATTGAACTACGCATCCATTTCAATGGCCAATCAGATTCCTCCCTGAAACGGATTATCCCAGAGCCTCGCGTTCCTTCCCGAGGATCGCAGGCTCGAGGAACGAGATTGACTATTTTAATACTAGATCTCTCTGACCTATTTGTTTAATTCTTTGCTTCCAACAAAAAACCCAGGAATTTTTGTGATTTCCATTGTTGAGTATCGTTTTAATAGGTACCTTGGTCAATATAAACTATTGAAGTAAATAAAACTTTCGTTCCAAAGTCATGCCAAAGTGTCGACTGCAGACATTACTAAAATAAGAAGAGAGAGATCTGGTAACTAGTGTGTTGTTTGGACACCACATAAACGTTCCGAAATGATTACTTACGTGCACTCACTGACTGATTGTACCAAAATTAATTTAATTTTGTTGAATTATTTCTGAGAGAACTAGTGTCGTCATAACAAAAAGATACAAAATGCCCGATAACTTGAGAACAAAATGAACTGTGATCAAGATACTTTTAAGTGATGCATAGAAAATGAGAAAATTTCGTGTCATGCATGTGCACTCTAAATAACGTGAAAACTGGCAATATAACGCGTACAACTATTGGCGTCATATTATTCAATACCATGTGAAAAGGCACTGTTTACAGTATATACCACATGTGGTTAGTTGCGAAAATTCCCACTAACCAGGAATTCGATCAGTCGACGCCGGCTATGCCTGAATGAACTCGCTCATTACGTTGTATCTAACAACAAGCAACCTTGAGACAGTGAGTCTGTTATTTCATAACCTGACAATTTTAACGCGTTTAAACATGATCTGGACAATTGTTAGGCATCTTAGCCGTTTATTACAAAATCAGGACAGTGAACCTGGTCGTCAAACATCGCAAGATGATATTGAAAGGGAGCTGATACCAGAGAAAAGAAGGTCATGGCTAGCCCCAACTTTGTTCTTTGTTAATGCTATATTAATTATCGTTTATGGCTGCGTTGAAAATACAGAAGTTCTCATTAACATTGGCTTCGCATTGTTGGGCGTTGTACTAGCACCTATTTTTCGTTGTTTGTGCAATTTTGCTGAAGAGTTATTTCAGTTTCAAAGTCGATACAACAGAAATATTTTAAACTTGTTTAAACAAAGTTTCAGTGGAATCTCATGGAAGCCAGTCATTGCTGTTGTTTTGCTCGATGTGATACCATGTGCATTGGTGAAAAAGTCTTCATTTGGACTTGAAGACGCAATTTGTATCTTAAGCGGCATCGGTGTGGGTCCACTGGTAACATACTTACTTAACCTAAACGCACAATCTGATGTCGATCTTTCGAGACTTCTCGAGGGAAGGAGGCTACATCCGGCTTACACGCTTGCGTGGAACTACTACATCAATTATCTCGAAAAAGCTTTACCAGTATTCAGCAGACGTTTCTCCGATAGTAATTCGCCAGTACAAGGTCAAAGCTCAGATGAATTCTCCGATCATGATACACAGGGTCAGCCCAAAATACAGTTAAGTTCAAAAAAATTGATACTGCTTTTTTCCGACAATTACAAAAAGGAAATAGAGCTTGTTGATCTGGACAATCATATTAGCAAAATATCTGACATATACGTGGGTGGATACAAATTTCCGGTTTATGGTCTACAATACAATGGAAATGAATACAAATATGTGATACTATATGCTGAGGAGCCTTTGGAATCTATAAAAAGGATGCGTGATTTTGGAAGAAGTAAACGTGTCCATGTGAATCAAGTTAAAGACCAAGTTAAGTTGCTTTACAGAGCATTAGTATCTGAAATTCTCGTTGAAGATGATTATTGCAGAAACAAGTGTATTCCCGTATTAATGAGTGCAGCCCAAAGTTTAGAGAATGGTGGACTTGTTGAACAAATAATGTATTACGCCAGAACAGATTCATTGCGCATCTAACGCAAAGGAACACACAAAATCACATTCTTCGTCTGTGAAAACAGAGCAGCCAGAGATAAACATGGTACACCGCCTGACGATACCAAACAGGCCTTTAATAGAGTACGGTACCAAAGAGGACGCTAGTAGAATAGTCCCAGCTATGTAACACTTAGCCAGTAATTTTCACGGAGCTCTGACGGATATGTTTTCAACTGTGTATTATTCGGCAGATATTTTTGAACGATAATAAACACATTATAATAAACGCACTTCTGTATTCCCGATTACTCGATTAGGTCATAAACACAAATGGCATGTTTTATATAACTTCAAAAACATGACTTTGAGATTGTATAGACTGGTTTTCTACTAGACAATTTTTATTCGCGCATGAATCGAAAGGCTCCTTCATTGAATAGCGATAGGTTTTGCTTTATATGCGTCCATGAAAATTCGCCCAATGGAAAATGAGCGCTATGCGCGGTAATGGGAAACTTTTCCCAGCATGATAATATATATAAAAACGTTACTCGACTGTCATTGGTTGATTTCAGTGCAGTTAACAGATCTCAAACAGCAGTGCAAAGTTCTGTAACAACCACAGTGCAAAAACCTGTAATAAACAGATCTGATTGGTGGAAGAACAATGGGATCTAAAATTAACCAAGCAGCTTAAAACAGTACTCAACTAACGGCCACAGATTTACATGAAGTATAGTTCGTGAGTTTTTCCCGAGAACTTTAATAGCATAAATATTTTGATGCTCTTTGAAACTACCCGCTCGTGCATGTTTTATCCAAATTGCACTCGAAACCATATTATTACCTATACTAGCCTATTAACATTAGTCCGGTCACAGTGTCAGATTATTACAGTTTTTATAATTATAATATTTCTTTACAAATCAAATAACTAATGAGAAAAATCATGCTCATATTTTCCATTATATAAGTTTATCACGATTCATGCCTTGTACGAGTTTGGGATAAATAGAGTGGGAGGGGGCATTGGGGCAGGGGGGGGGGGCGCTTCCCCAAATAACCTTCACAAATCAGGCCTAGCCAGGGGTTAGTTACCTGAATACCAATAAACTCAATAATACTGGTTTAAAACAATTATAAAAAGGAAGTGGAGTTGGTTGATCTGGACAATCATATTAGCAAAATAACTGACATATGCGTGGCTGGATACAAATTTCCGGTTTTTGGCCTAAAGTACAATGGAAATGAATTATTATTATTATTATTATTATTAAATTGAAACCACATTGCAGCCAGAAGCTGAATTGCGTGGATTACATATTATCACATGCACTACATATAAATATATTATTAATACAATATTATAAAAACCCACCCACGATCAAAATTCGATTAAAATAAGCATAAAATCTATCCTACAAACTTCCTACTCATAGCAGGGATAAAAGAGTTATAAAAGCGGTTCGTGCGTGTAACGTACATATTAAAATACCGATTCGTCCTGAAAGAATAATCAGTCTCGTTCTTCGGGGGCAGCAGATGATGAAGTTTATGCATTGGATCCTTGATGATGCTCGTAAAGAGTTTGTCACACATGTCCTCTCTTCTTTGAAATAGAGTAGGCAGTCTATAATACTCAAGGGCCTCACAATATGTCATTTCAGGAGATAAAATTTTTAGCACACGTTTCTGGACAGTCTCAAGTTCGTCTGCCAAATACTTTGGGATGGAATGATGGAAGGCTTGCGCACAATACTCGAGCACAGGCCTGATCACTGTACAATAAAAGTTCAAGACATCATTGACATTTACGCTTGCCCGTTTCAATAGTACTATAAAATAGAGGCGTTTATTAGCTTTCTTTATACTCTCTCTGATGTTATCTTTCCACTGAAGTGTGCCCGTCATAACAAGACCCAATATTTTTGCACTCTCAACTATAGGCAATGCTTCTCCACCCACCAGTACAGGATCAAAATGTTGTTTAATTCTTTTAAAATCGATTCTCAGTTCTTTACATTTCTCAGTGTTAAGAGATAGCCCATTTGCCTTCGACCAATCTTCCACAACATCAACTGCGACTTGAACACGGCTCTCTGTGTCCTTACTAACTACTTCAGCAACTGTTGTGTCATCAACAAACTTCCACCTCGATATATCACAAAATGAATACAAATATGTGATACTATAAGCTGAGGAACCTTTGGAATCTATAAAAGGGATTCGTGACTTTGAAAGAAGTAAACTTGTTCATGTGGATCAAGTTAAAGACCAAGTGATATTGCTTTACAGAACATTAGTATCAGAAATTCTCATTAAAGATGACTATTGCAGAAACAAGTGTATTCCCGTATTAATGAGGGCAGCCCAAAGTATAGAGAATGGTGGACTTGTTGAACAAATAATGTATTACGTTAGAACAGAGGAATGCGGATCTAACGCAAAGGAACACACAAAATCACATTCTCCCCCTGTGAAAACGGAGCAGCTACTAAAGACGGATGACACTTCAGAACCCAATCTGGCAGATTGGCCCAGTAGCAGTCACATAGTGGACATCGATCATGTTGAAGGCTTTCCTGGTTACAATCCAGATCAAAACAGTGAAAAAGGTAAGGATCATTCACTGCAGTTGACGAAACGGAAGACAATCTATAAATCACGCGGCTATGAATCAGATCCAGATGAGAGGATGAAGAAGAAATATATTGTTGTCGAAACAGCAAAAGCCAAAATTTACCAGCGAAAGCGTACCGCAAAGAAGCAAAACATTCGGCGGCTTCTTCGTTGGATAGCGATGGGTCTTGCTTATGCGTGCATGAAAACTCACCTAATGGAAAATGAGCACTATGCACAGTAATAGGAAAACTTTTCCCAGTATAATAGATATACATATGAAAGTTACTTAACTTTGATTGGTTGTTTTCAGTGCAGTTAATCTCAAACAGCAGTGCAAAATTCTGTAACAACAGTGCAGAAATGTGTAACAAATTGATTTGATTGGTGGAAGAACAATGGGATCTAAAATCAAAGTAGTTATGCGAGTTTTTCAAAGAGCTTATATAACACTTGTCCCTCGGAATCGTGCTATTTTGATTTTCTTTGAAAAACCCACTCATGCATGTTTTATCCAAATTGCACTCGAAACCATCCTATTACCTATACTAACCATTATAGTCCAGTCACAATGTCGCACTATTAAAGTCTTTATAATTACAATATTTCTTTACAAATCAAATAACTGATGAAAAAATTATGAAAATCATGATGGCATTTTTTTATTATTAAAATTATAGAAGTTGTCTGTTATACGATTCATGCTATGTTTGTACGAATTTTAAATATTGGGCGAAATCAGGCCTAGTCAGGGGGTTACCAGAATGAACACCAATAAACCCAACAATACTGGTTCAACATGCCAGTATACCCAAAATTTCAGTTTATGTGTGTCTGCCTGAGTAACTAATCTTGGGTAATGTAGGATACTTAGTATACTTAATACGCATATTTAAACTTATCTTAAAGACCATGTAAAGTCCGTTCTGCGCATACGTTCTGCGCAGGCTTACATTTTCTTGAATTGAATCTCTAGTCTGTATTCATTTACAAGCATAGCGAACCAGAAGAGTGTTAAAAATTCAGTATATAAATATATATCTAATCATATTTTACAACTGTAGCACTGAATTCAAAATGTAAACAAAGCGTTTGTTTACATTACGGACTTTACATGGTCTTTAACAATACAATACTATATATCAAAAGTAAAATGGTCTAAACACCAACATACCCAAAACCCCTAACCGGGTCTGAGAAATGTTCTTTTGAAAAGTTGAAATCTTGGCTGAAAAGTGAAGGGAAGTTACAATAGCCGGAATGGAATAAGAGGATAGAATAATAATAGAAATGGCTTCTTGCGTGGTTAGTTATTATTTTCTTCACAATTCGTCTCCGACAATGCTGTGCCATAAATATCAGAACTACTCCTAGATAGTCCAATGTTTGTCCCCCCCGGCCCCTCCTAAAGTAATAATCTTAGTTACTGTACGCCATTGGCTAAATAGACCATAATGAAAGGCAGGCTGTAAAGTTTTGACTTGGAGGAAATTAATTTCCTGCGCAAAAATTCTTGCAATTATAAAAATTTGCACAAAATTCCTCAAATTGTTAATTTCTGAGAAATCTGCACAAAATGCCTTTGTGAATCAAGAACAAAGCAGATTTCTGATCTCCTATTTGACCGAAAAACGCTTTCTGACTGCAAGAATCTCTCGTTTGCCATAACGTTTTTTGAAATATCCAACATTTCTGCGCATTTTCCCGGCATTTTTCCCCACTTTGCAGTATGGAATTGAAAGGTACTATGTATGATAATGAATTCTACTAACAATTTGGAAAAGCTAAATTATAAAGATCTCTAGTAAACGTATACTCTTTTAAATAGACCCGCCATGTGTCTTGTATAACCTGATTGTCCAGTTTCGCAATATCAGCCAATTGGAGAAAGGTCTCTCCGACCAGTTTATTACCGGTCGCGATAATATCGTCCAGTCTGAAGCGTACCGCCGTTGTTAAAAGATCTTTTTGCAAAACATTTTTGAATTCAAAATTATCATCGAACTTTGGTGAATAACGGCTTTTAGTTTTGGTTTTAAATCGTTGTTCTCTTTTAGGGAGTAGGGTAAGGTGTATTCTAAAGTTGGCCGCTCCCCCCTGCTCCTTGGAGGGCAGTCCGTCTCCTTCGATGACACGAACTTTCAAGTGAGAGTCATTACTGTAATAATTCACTTCCAATCGCACTCTCCCCAGTCTTCGCTCTGTCCCATATGTTTGATCCAGACTCACAGTGTCGCCGTACGCCACTGCCGTACGCAGAGTACGCGGAGTAGGGGGAATGGGTACCAGCGTCGACAATTTTGTCAAATTCAGGATCAATTTCACTTTCGACAGTCAGGGTGGGCGGGACAAAATATTCGTCGCTACTCGAGTCTTCGGATGTGGTTACTTTGTTGTAGCCATCTTTTTTGCGCTTCTTGCGTTCCTCTTCCCGACCGCCGGGTATATCCAAATAAATTTTGTCGGGCAAATTTTGAAATATTTGAGTATCTTGAATTCAAAAGTAATAGTTGTAGAAACATTTTGTTAAATTTACGAATATATTACTGAACAATTTTACAAATTACGGTAAATTATTCAAAAAGTTAGTGAAACTATGGTATGTCCGAAAATCGGTATTTACCCCTCCTCTGCTGGCCAACAATCCCCCCCC
>CACRXK020008476.1:0-20740 GCA_902702795.2 Paramuricea clavata
GAGTGGGTTAAGAAGCTTAACTTTTCGAGAGTTTTCTTAACTTTTTAGTTTGAATTTTTGTTTTGAATAATTTTGCAAAAATTTTCGAAGTCGTGTCCGTTAAAATCAACGATTTTTTACATGAATTATATTTCATTCCATACTTTAAATGCCAGGACGCTTTCAATTAATGTCTAGTCTACCCATTTGCTATATTTTCTCGTTTGTTTCACCAATTTTTGACCAATTAATAAGCATGTTTTTGTTTTAGAAATTGATATTCAAATTCCCCGCCATGCATATTTTCATAATTTGGTGCATGCGCAGACGTTTTTCCGCGGTGTTTCTACTAAATCATTTGCAATAAGCAAACACTTCCTGTGGCGAGGACGTAGGGGGAGGATGGGTGCGCACCCTGTCCCCACTTTTTCCCACGATTAAACCACCGCATTGTCCATTTACACAATTACTGGAGCATAATAGCATTATACACGCATAGCTTCGACTTCATTCTTGTAAAAACAGACAGATACATCAAACATTACGTAAGGCTGAATAAAATTCAACAGAAATCAAAGAATAAAGTTGAGACTAGTACAGTAATGGTCAGTAATTTTGCAAATGGTCTGATTATATAATTAGATAGTCTATTGAGACGTTGGCTACAAGCTCTTGCAGGTGGATAAAATACTATTTGTTAGTGCAACAAGTCAATAATGCTTTCAATATGTCCATTGTGCATGTTCTACACACGCAGCTTTTTGAGAAGTCGACGAACAAAATTAATGTTCCTTTAAAGTTTGCATGGCGATAAAACAATACATATTTTGGTTTGTGGAAACACCACTTATATTTCAGTATTGATATCATCTGATACAAGCAATGCGTCGAAATGCGAGTCAACTGTAAAGATGAAAGTGCACGCATGCATGCATATACCTGATTCTGGTACTATATCTTTATCACTCTTGCAATTTCCTTCCATTTGATCAGAATCACGTATAAATGTATTATTGCCTTCCCAACAACGACAATATTTACATTGGCCATTGACACACTCAGCACCATAGCTTGAACATTGACCTAATGTGCCACTTCCACTTGATGTGCCACTAATTTCATCATAATCCAAATTTGTAAATATATCACGTTCACCTCGGTATATTTTGAAGCCACTCACTTCGCCATTATTTCCGTGTAGCCATAGGCAAATAATCACTGAAAATAAAGTCTTGTTAGAGATTCCTTTTCTGCTGGTAAACCCCATTTACATTACCTTTAAACTAATCAACCAAACTCTCTCAAATAAATCGAAACTATAGCTTAATTTCGGTTTAATTTACGTACGACATGTCAGTCTAGAAGCCCTTTGAGACTGATATGAAAGTATTAAGAGTATTCGCCGATTTAATACACCACCCTGCAGAGTTTTTGTGTACGTGTATGCAAAATAAGTGTATGGTAATTTTAATTATATAGTTACGCAAAACATTTGTTTTAAACAGAAAATTGAGATTCGTGGGCGTCTCAGAGATGTCTCTGTCTCTCTTTGTTGTTGTTGTTGAATTGCTGTTATGCATTGCATGGCATATATGCATGCAGGCTACAGTTGTTATGTATAATCCTGATTATAACATGAACAACGTAAGCGAATATACAAGGATGACAAGCGTAAACAGAGTATACATGAGCTTCGGTGCTAGCGCCTTTCACCAGAGAGATAGTGGTTATCGTGAGTTTGATTTTCACGTGACACTCACGTGAAAAGAGGCAGTCAAAGCTCTATACCGAAATGCGTGGGTTTTCTCCAGGCATGCACTCCACTGTTTCGTCTCATAAGGAATTTTGACAGGGTTGAGTGATTTCCATACTGGCCCTTCCATCGCGATCGTAGCATGTTCTCCGTGATCAGACATGGGGGTGGCAGCCATGCAGAGTTGTGCAATATCATAGCTCATTAATTGATTATTCATGAACTTTACAAAGCGTACAAATGATTTTCTTGAAATGTTAAATCAAAATGTTAGTGATATTGTAACATTGTTGTTATTTTGGAGAATCAAATATTGTGCATGATTGAAAATTGTAACCTGAAAATTAAATTCTCGCTGTTTATTATGGTACAATGTTTTAAACAATGGTTATATAATTATAAATATATATAAAAAGAAATTTTTTATGTACTATTTAAAAAACGAGCAGGAGTGTTTTATTAGGTTTAAAGCCACGAGCGCGCAGCGCGAGTGGCTTTATACCTAATAAAACACGACCTGCGAGTTTTTTAAATGGCTTCAAAAACGTTTGCATAATAAGTCAAATCTTTATATAAAAATCTTTATATAGAAACCTTTATATAAAAATATTAAATATAAAAATCTTTATATAAAAATCTTTATATAAAAATCTTTATATATAGTTTGCGTAACAATGGTCTTTTGTTAAAGTGTTCTTTAGCTGGTATAAAGACGTATGCACGTGACTAATTTCTTACTCAAGATTGGATAATTGCTTCATGGATTATTAATGAGTTTTTGAAGTACTATTTAAAACATGAGAAGCAGTGTTTTATCAGATATAAAGATACGAGGCGGAGCCCTACCTCGTACCATGCAGGGTCTTTCCCTTGGGGAGAAAAGACCGGTAGACGCTGGTCATGTGATCTGCTGAAATCTAGTTTTCAATCTTGGATTCCTTTACGACAATCATACAAAATGCGAATTATAAATTAAACTATAAAAATCATGCAAATATAAAACTATATTTATTGATCTCATCTTGGATTGCTAATTATAAATCTGCTAGATTTTAGCAGATCACGTGACCAGCGTCTACCAGGGTCTTTCCTCCCCAAGAGGCCGAGACCCTGGGTACGAGGTTGGGCGGAGCTGATTATCTTTAGGTCTGATCCTGGGTCTGATAAAACACACACGCACTGCGAATGTTTTAAATTGCATAAAAAACGATCGACTAGTAAGTTCATTGGCGAAATAATTTTCAAAAAAATACGTTGTGTAAGTTGAGAAAATCAAAGTTAAAGTTTATGTAAATGAAGGGAAATCTCTATCACATACAAAGATACGACACGATTATGATTTTCTTTGTGTTTTCCTCATGAATTATTAATAAGTTTTTGAAATATAGTATTAACAATATACATAAAAAGATATATATTTCTATATGAACAGATGATTTAAACTAAGTTTTAGAGTTGCTTTTGAAATCACGGTTTAAAATAATTAATTATTCGTGCTCTTTTCCAATTATTTGGTGCGGCAATTTCTATTGCCATTTCGTGACAGCAAGAACTTGATATTTTACCGCATAATCCTCACCCTTATGGTTATTTAATTAGACATATTAAACAAAATATACAGCAGTTGTTTTATATCAAACCACATACTGTAGTATAGATGGAATGTCTCAGTATAGTACATGTTTGAAAGACTAACACTTTTTGTGATAAATATTGAATATAACATGCAGTCGACTCGTCTATGCGGTTGTAGATGAGTTGTCAGCTTTTCGGGAATCTGTGTTGCTGGAATCTTCAATAACATCAATATATGTGTGATCACTGCAATTTGGTATTTCATCTGTTAACTATATATATAAATTAATTATTAACTTCCCCCACCATAAAATTACAATTTAAAATTACAACAAATAGTGTGGCGGGTTCGCTGCAACAGCTTATTGACCTACAAATACGTTCTTTCTCAGTACAAAGTCAAACAGGGATAAAGTTTACATTTCATAAATATTTTCAGTTACCTGGGGGTTTCGAAATATCGAAGGCATGTCAGTATTCTTTGCATAACTGTACTCTTGTTCAGTTGATGCTGGTCCCTCCTGTTCTAGAGTATGGTACAGACCACCACAGGTAGCTGGCTCAATATCTCTCTCGCGCACTGCCTTTGTATTTGCAGTAGCTCTAGGCAGATCTGTATCTTTGGCATAGATATACTCCAGTTCTGATGATCCAGGGTTAGCGATGTTGGTGTTATCAGGGTAGTTATAGAAATCATCATCAGTCATCTGTCCAGGCTGTTCTAAAGTTTCGTACACAGCACCGTTACGTATAGGTTCCTTGGTCGTTGGTTTCGTGCCTACACTAGATCTCGGCAAATATGTATTGTTAGCATAAGTGTACTCTTGTTCAGTCGATACTGGAATACCGACCATATTACTGTCCGGGTTGCTATAGATGTCGGAGGATGTTCCAGGTTGATTTGGTGGTACTTCATCTCCATCCTCCTTTAGCGTTTCGTAGATTCGATCCGGGTCTTCGTAAATCTCCTTGGAATAGTTGACGGTCCCAATGTCTGAAAATACGAATTATATATAATTATCGTCAACAGCTGAACTTCAGTATATTTTTAGTCACGATCTTTCAATTCAGTGCAAGACTTGTTAGGTTAGTAGCTATCATAAAGTCCATGTATACTTTCCAACTTTTATTACTGAATAATTGCACTGAACAGTCTTATAGTCCAGGCGTTAAAATCAATAACAGTATATATATAAAGTTGTTTTATGCTAATTTTTGGCATTTTGAAAAACAGTAGTTAAACGTTCAGGCATCAATAGCATAGTCAATATTACATGTAAATTCAAGTGCTATATATCAAAATCTAAGTTAGGCCTTTCTGAATGCAATTATCTTTATTTCATTGCGATAGCTTTTATAGCTTTTACGTTACATCAATGCAAACAGTGTTTAGTTTTTTTGGGACACCCGCAGTAATTCTGGCCTAAAAATCTATAGCAAGGTCTATGATTCTTACCATTAGTATTGGTCTGCTGCCCTTCTGCCCTAAAATAAAATAGATCTTTCTGTAATTTTAAAACATGTGCACGTCGCAAATATATAACTCTAGAGCAAATAATGAATTAATTAAATGGGATACCTTTATCATATGAGCAGCCAATAGTGTAAGCGGGCACAGTTAAAAACCAAAAAAATTCTTTGACAAGCGGCTCAAAAGGAAGAAACAAATAAGAGAAAGCCAACATAAATATGTTTGACAATTTTAAAATCAATGTTTAGGTTGACTTAAAAATTTATATCAAGCCAGATTTTGGATTTTCTTTGCTTTTTACCTACCGAGATTTTATTGCTCGCAAATTGCAATCATTTTCATCTTTTGCAACTTTACCTTTTTTTTCGTCTTCTGTAGTAGATTAGATATCCCAATGGTAGCGCCAAGGCTACCAGAAGGAGAGTAACAGTTACGGCAATAGCAGCGGCGTTTGTCCCACCAGACTCTGATTCTTCTTCTCTCGCACCTTTCTGTGGGTTTTTTGAAGTTATTGATGTGGGTGAAAGTTCAGAAAATGCAGTTGTTACTTTTCCTGTACTTATTATACTGGGAGAGGGTGAAGGGGTTCTGTTGATTACCTAGATAAGAAAGATTATTGATTCCACAATTCTAATCGCACCGCAGTCGATGTAGTTTTACGCTCGTGATTTCAAAGACAGGCTGTTGTCATGTCAGTTCGATGACTTTCGGTTCGTGTTCGTGAAACAAACACTGTTACTTAAGATTTCTGTTTTATGTCAGACACCCCTCCCCCATCCGCTCCGGGTCTAATATATCAAACAGTCTATGGAACAGTGTATAATTATACGAACCTCAGAATATGGTGGCAATGATTCCAGTTTAAGAAGAACACAATGCGTTTCCTTTGAATTGCCCTTTTCGCAAGAAGCAGTGAGTTTTAACAATGAACCGTTCAAGGGTATCAGATTTTCCATTGAACTAATCTAAAGAGGATTAAGCAAAACATGAAAAAATTGCGTGCAGGTATATCTATATATGTATTGGCCTTATTTAAACGACGTTTAATGCACAATGGAAATACTTTATATGTAACAATTGTGTGTAAAAAAAAGGTAATCGAACGTGAGTGCGCTATTGTATCTGAATTACTCTGCGATTTTTTCATATTCGGAAAGATCAGACTTTTGTTGAATGATATGTTCTTCATATGCCCTTTGCAAACCTAAGGCCTGTTTTATACGTTAAATTTCGGTCTTGTCGAAGCAATTTAAACAATAGATAATGAAGCTTAATGAGGTTTATCATCTCATCTATTGTTTGAAGAAGTTGACCTGCATCTAAGGACGAAGGCGAATTTATTGTTATCGAGACGTAGGCATAAGCAAAATCGCTAATTCCTGCTGGTTGCCGCTTTTTAATTTGCATGCTTAGGCAAAATACTTGGTTGTTATTGGTTGTGACTGAACGGAATAAATCGTGAATAAATTGAATGTCGATACATGCATGTCTTTTGTGCATTATGTTAATGCCGTTTTTTATACTTATGGCTCAAACTAAATAGCCAGTGCCGTACCAAAAATGCATGGCGAACACAATCTGGGAAAATACTATACACACTGGTTCAAGTTATATATTTGCTATATATACTCCAGCTCAGGGACGCCGGAACGATGAAAAGGCAAAGGGGGGCAGACGCACACCAAGGGCACCTCTAGAGATCAAAAGTTCAAAATCTACCGGAAAATTTTTTTTTACATGGAAATTTTTTGGGCGAAAAAATTTCGGTCAGTGTACCATTTTAGGGGTCAAAAATTTTTTCCGGACATACCAAAATTTTCCGTTACGCAAAAAAATTTTTCCGCATATCAGCAATTTTCCGCATTTATCCAAAATATTTCTCTAAATTCCAAAAATAGTTTCAAAATTTTTTGTAAATTGTCCTCATTCTTTTCAAAATTCACACTTATTTTTGTAAATTAACTTTCTCTGGGCCTATAAATTACCTGAATCTCATGCTTTTGCCAGAAAAAGCATAACTGGAAATGTGATTTATCACGTAGTATTTTACAACTAAAAGGGCACTTCTCCCCCCCCTGCCCGTTTAGCAAAGGCAAGGGGGGGCAGCCCCCCCCCTGCCCCCGCAGTTCCGGCGTCCCTGCTCCAGCTAGATATATACTCGCTTTCTGTGCACCTATTAATACCGGCCCGGGAATGAGTTTGCCGAGGGCATGTTGTAAACATTGGACTGGGCTTTGGACTATGGACTTTGGACTTTGGACTATGGACTTTGGACTTTGGACTTTCGATTTTTAAATTATATTTTTAAGATTTTCGTATAATTATATTTGTGCATGATATAATATTCAAGGTAAAAAATACTATCAGTTATATAGGTATACCAGTGCAATTTCATAGATATAGCCTGTGGGATAACAGGATCATCTCAGTAATATTTTTAATTTAATATTTAAATTTTATTATAATATTTGTATTTATAGTATGTATAGTACAGTTTATACTGCAGAACTTCTTCTTTATAACAGATTTATAGAAACAATTGTGACAAAAGTTGCTTGGCAAATACAAAATATTGAGAAACTAACACGTATAAGTATAAACTACACACGATTATTATTGCGCCTTTGGCTTTGAACAATTATTCGCCAAGGCGAGGCCGTGATTATCGGGCAATTTGTAGTCTCCCTCGCAGCCGCCAGTTGTGTACGTTCTCTCTGATGTCTGCAAAGGAGGCTGGGGAATTTGTCAAATTTGACCAATCAACTTGACAACTTGTAGGATTATATATTTATTCACTTGCACAAAAATACTAATAGTACTAATGACGGTATTGTTCATCTTTGCATAATAGTTTACACCGGTTTAGCGCCTGCTTAAATAGGCTGTGTTTACACTGTCTTTTGTCTGTGTCAGTTTTAGCTTTTCATAAATGTTTCAGCCATAGTGAACACGAAAACTCTCATAGTCATCATACTTTATAAAATACGAATGTATGATACATGCATTGTTACTGCCGAATAGACACTTGAATAACGATTCACAAAACTTTACTTTATTCAATTCTTATAAAGAACAAACACATATATATTAACTGCCGATAAGGCTCTAAGGCCAACGTTCAAAGATTTGTTGACGATCCCAACTATGACGGCTTGACACTATTCAAAAATTTACGTTAAAACTCCGTCCTTTATATAAGCCCTGGCGGGCAATTAACTCTACATTATCATAATAGCTAATTATTAGCAATTGTATGCTACACACCGGCCCCTTAAGTGTGTAAAACCATGAAACACTTATAATATATGAAACTTATTCATCAACACTGTCCGCTTCTAATAATAATACTAGCTTATCTATTGGTCTCTCCAATATATTAGACTTTGTTCGGACTTGAACACGTCGTACCAAGCCTTTCTTGTCAGCTACAACCTTTACGACTTTTCCCATCGACCAGGTGTTTCTTGGCACAGATGAGTCTGCCAACAATACTATATCACCAACTGTCACGTTACGTTTTGGCTGGAGCCACTTTTGTCTCCTCTGCAAACTGGGAATATATTCACGAATCCATCTTTTCCAAAATATATCGACGAGATATTGCACTTGTCTCCATCGTCGTTTCGAGTAAATATCCGTTTTACTGAACACTCCAGGTGGAAGGGGTTGATTGGATTGAGTAAGTAGCAGATGATTAGGTGTTAACGCATGAAGGTCTCTTGGGTCGTCGCTGACTTTTGTGATGGGTCGAGCATTCATCAGAGCTTCGACTTCGCACATCATCGTATGCAATCCTTCGTCATTAATCACTTGCTCCTTCAGTAGTGCTCTCATAATACTACGAATGGTTCTGATGCATCTCTCCCAAATGCCTCCATGGTGGGATCCGTAAGGGGGGTTGAATGTCCATTTAATATGCTTCTGTAGAAGGTGACCATGAATTTTATCTTGGTTCCAGTTGCTGATAGCTTCTCTTAACTCCTTTTCTCCACTGGTAAAATTAGTACCGTTATCAGATCTTAATTCTTTGACTTGTCCTCGTCTGGCTAAGAATCTTCGTAAAGCCAAAATGAACGAATCTGTATCGAGACTGTGTGAGATTTCAATATGAACGGCTCGTATTACCAGGCACGTGAAGATTACTCCATATCTCTTTACTAAACTTCTGCCACAACGAACATGGAATGGTCCAAAATAATCGACTCCAACGTAGGTAAATGGAGGATGATCAGGGGTTAAACGATCTTTAGGCAAGTCTGCCATTTTCTGTTCCAAAACTGGCGCTTTCCACTTTCTGCAACGGACACAACGAGAAAGTAAACTTCTTACAGCTGAATTAGCTTGAATGATCCAGTATTTTCTACGTAGAAGTGCTAGCATATATTCTCTACCAAGATGACCAGAGATAACGTGGTAGTATTGAATGATAATATTGGTTACGTGAATTCCTTTCGGTAGGATGACTGGGTGCTTCGAATATTCAGGAATTGGAGCATGTCGCAGTCTTCCACCCACGAGTAGGAGGTCGTCTTGGAAAATCGGATCAAGTTTAGATAGTGGACTGGACTTCTTTATGCATGCTTGTTTTGATTTTTGCTTCTGTAGCACTGCTATTTCCTCTGGAAAATACTTCTGTTGGACACATCTCAGAATGACTTTCTCTGCTGCTTTTAGCTCATCAACGGTCAGCTTCACACTGTTTGATGACTCTTTGTTTTCACATGACTTTTCCTTGCGCTTTCGAGCAGCTTCGATCAATTTTCTACGATAATGCAGAATCCATGCTACGAATTTCGTTGCACGGTACCAGGAAGAAATTCTTTGTAGAAGGTTGAGAAGAGTATCCTCCTTCGATGAAGGTTTATGGACTTCGGTGATGCAGGAACTTATATCACGTTTCAGTTCCGGGTCATCAGAAGGAACTTCGTTGGGTTGAAGGCTTACAGGACGTTCTGGCCAACTCGACCGAGGTTGCCACAGGAAATCGGGACCATTTATCCAGGAGTTAGACTTCAGGAATTTGTCAGCGGTCATGCCTCGTGATGCAAAATCTGCGGTATTTAACGTACCATCAACGAACCTCCACTGCACAGGATCTGATCGATCTCGAATAATGGCAATACGATTGGCAACAAAGGTTTGGAATCTTCGATTCTCATTTTCCACATAACGTATTACTGCAGTACTGTCCGTCCAAAACGTTGAACTTTCGAGCGAAAGATCCAATTCTTTCTGTAACATGGAATCAACACGCACAGACACGGTAGCGGCTGAGAGCTCGAGACGAGGTATAGAGATTGTCTTCAGTGGTGTCACGCGAGCCTTTCCAATCACGAGTGAACAATGAACTCTTTCATCATGACTTTCTTGGCGGAGGTAAGACACCGACCCGTATCCAGATTCAGATGCATCCGAAAAGTGGTGTAGCTCATTTGACTTGACTTCAAAATCTGAAGGCTTGTAACACCGTGGGATTGATAACTGAGAAAGTTTGGGAAGATCTTCCAACCATCGCAACCATGCTGATTGATACTTATCTGGTATTTTATCGTCCCAGCCTAATTTCAGTCTACATAGCTCTTGTAAAATTAATTTTGCAGATAAGATAACTGGCGATAACAAACCAAGCGGATCGTAGATAGAACTCATTATCGAGAGGATGCCTCGTCTGGTCGGTGGTCTTTCCTTAATAACAATCTTGAAACAAAACTTGTCAGATTCCGCGGACCATTGAATTCCAAGGGCTCTTTCGATTGGCAACTTATCTTGGTCTAGGTCAAGATCTTTAACCTGTTTGGCACGTTCTTCTTTTGGGATACTTGCCAACAATTCGCGGCTGTTGCTTATCCATTTCGTCAGATGGAAACCGCCTTTCGTCAAGAGATTACGTAGGTCTTGGACAAGTGGAACTGCACGACTGACTGTAGGAGTGGATTTGAGGCAGTCATCTACATAGAAGTTTCTCTTAACTATGTTGATCACATCACTATCGAACTTTGCTTCATTGTCTTCTGCGGTCTTCAGAAGGGCAAAATTTGAGCAACTCGGCGAAGACGCAGCGCCGAAGACATGCACAAGCATTTGGTATTCTTCGGGATCTTTCGTTAAATCACCGTCAGTCCACCATAGAAAACGAAGAAAGTCACTATCGGAATCTGGTATTCTAACTTGGTAGAACATAGCTTCTATGTCTGCCATGAATGCGACTGGATCTTCGCGAAACCGCATCAGAACTCCAAGTAGGTGGTTGCTTAAATCAGGACCAGTCAGTAGATGATCATTCAAAGACGTGCCTTTATATTTGCAGGAACAGTCGAACACCACTCTTACTTTTCCTGGTTTGTGGGGGTGGTAAACGCCGTGGTGGGGTATGTACCGGACTTTGCCATCACTTTTACACAAACGTTCTGGTGGAACCTTTCGAGCATACGATTTGTTGAGGAGATTATCAATGAACACTTTATAGTCTTCAAAAAGCTTTGGTTTTTTCAGTAACTTTTGTTTCAACCAATGGGCTCTTTGTACTACTTGTTCTTTGTTGTTTGATATTTGATGATCATTGTTCTTAAATGGCAACGCGATTACATAATGACCGTTCTTCAGTGTAGCTGTATTTCGAACACTAGCCATGAACTGTGTTCAGTCTTCACATCAGAGATTGATTCGATTCACATCTGAATTCACGAAAAAACTTCCGATGCCTTGAGATTTATTCTGACGAAATAAAGGTCCATTAATTGCCCATCCTAGCAATGTTCTTGTCGCATACGGACCACCGTTTTCGCTATTTCTGACTTCAAGAGGATCTAACGCTTTCGGAACATCACTTGCTATAAGAATACCGATCTGAGCGTCGACGATTGGCAACTGAACGCCTTGAAGATGTGGCCATTGATCGACGTCTTCTTGATCTGGAATGTCTTTACTTGTCACAGGAATATCAGCTGCAGTATAGATGAGTGGTAGGTCAATAGAACAGTTCTCATCCAAATCCGAGACTTCCAATTGCTGGATAATTGAGCTGTTGATGGTGCTGTTTTTCTTTTCCATCATTGTTAATGAAATCACTGTTTCGATACCCTAGATACCCAACTGTTCGGCTAGACTCTCGGTACAGAATGACAAATCACTCCCATTGTTAAGAAATGCGTACGTAACGATTGTCTTATTCGTTTCTTTGCTCCTTACTTTAATGGGAATTATCGCTCTGGCAATCATAGGCTTTCCGGCCCCTGTTTGGCTAGGAATTTCTCTGTCTGTTTCTCCACTCATAAAGCCAATGTTGATTTTGTTAGCACGATCATTAAATGTCAACGAACTATCACCAGCTGTTTGGAGTTGAACTTTATCTGTGAGAGTCGATTTATCTACCTTATTACTCTTTGGGTTGTTAGGGATGGTATGTAACACAGTTGGATGTTTCTTAACTCATTCTCATCCGGTCGAAAATTAGTAATTTTGAGTGCTGTTGTTTTAAACGCATATATCTTTCAAACTATACATCGTACGGAAACAGAAATTGCATTTCAATTTCATCCCGAGGTTGGTTAACGATTTACTCGCATAAATTTGCATAAATTATGATATAAAAAAATGTAGCAATTATGCAAAAATGTATTTACTGGTTTAAATTTCAAAAGTGTCAAAAAATTTTATGAATGTAACTGAAAGACACGGTTTTGATCTACATGTACCCGACGTTTCATGCATGTAGCATAAATAGAACCATTTCTATTGAATTTTGGAATAAACTATGTAGTGGAGTAAAATTTACATTTTGTGCTCACATGAAACAAATACTCTTATCAAATGTCCTTTTTCATTGCTGCAACATATTATCAATACAAATTTCCAATATTTCTTACTCTCCAAGGATAGTATGCACCAAAATAAGTCTGTGATACCCACAAAAGAACACTCAAATCACTATTTGCAAAATGTCTTTATTTCTACGGTTACTATATACATTCTTAGATAATCAGTACACCATTGACTTAGTCGTCAGTGGCATAACCAGCCTGAAAATTTGGTCTTGCTATTCAAATTTTAAATAATCATTACTCATTTCTTTAGAAATTGATTGTTTTCACAATCTAGAACATGAAAATATTTGCATATAGTATGACCAAGTGTTGTTGGGCTGGCGTCATCATTAGTAGTTATAAAAAAGTAATGTTTTCCAAGGCAGTAATGTTTGCCAAGACACATAATTGGATTATGTGGTGAAAATAGTTCATTTTTTTGCACAAAATATATATTGGACCACAAAGGACCTAAGACTGTAACCAAACTTATATCACATCACCACGTCATACCCAAATCCATGCTGCTATATGAATCTCTGGACTTCTTCCTATAAAAATCTCAAGTCGCAATATAACCATTAGGACTGTCTGCAGCAACCCACAGATTTATACCCCCACATAGTAGGCCATCTTTCATGAACTGCTGAATCCCCAACCTATTCCTTGATTTGACAGTGTGTTCGTCAACAGTAATATTCTGTGATGGCTGCATGGTACAGTTGTTGATGCAGTTTATTGCTGTAGTCTTCAGTGACAGGATCTACCATATTCAGAAATGCCATAAGCGCTTTGTACCTAAACCGAGAAATTATTTCTATTGCCCACAGACCATGATATAAGGTTTTACACTCCAATAGTTTTCAACCTCACTGTCCACCTTTACCAAACCTGCATATACTAAAAAGGCAATCAACCTCTCAATCTCCTCAAGGTTGGTGGACTCCAAGACCCTTCTTTATTAGTATATGGGAATGATTTTTGGGTTATTTGTATGTGGGCATACGTATTGGTATGGGAAACTACCTCCTGAAGCATTCCCTTAGTAAAAAAGAGCCGAATGAACTCAAGCTCACAGTTCATACTTCTGGTGGAAGCGTGATCGAAATGGATCCCGGAAATGTCGGTGAGGGGCAAAATCTGGGAGAATATTCCTAGTGTCAGTGTCACCATGCATATCCATCATGTACTATGGGGCCTAGTCAGGGTGCTAGACAGCGAGCTTTCAAAACCTTGAGTCCTAGTGGCTGGGCTTCCCTCTACCTCTACTCATCCCCCTACCTTCCCTCCACACTTACACGTTTTCCTAATGGGGTTGGGGAGTGGGGTTCTCATGACTCATCAGAACTGCTACTTCCCTGAGGCTATGAAACAGGAACAGCAGCTAGGAACAGGATCAATACCTTCCTCACTGCAATAATAATCAGGAAAATTGCTCTAAAAGGTTTGTTTTTCTTCCTAAGCTAATCAAAATCCGTATCTAGGGTAAACAAACACTCCGGAACTGATATCTGCAGTCTTTTACCAGGAAACTGTAATGCTTTACCAAGAATTTGGCGTCCGAAGTTGGCCGAACACTTTCCGAGCACGAGAATCGCCATAATAGGCATAGATTATTTTGCAATTTCCCGAGACTGCTCCGAGCTATAGAATGCAAGATGGCGATTCTTTTTATATATTTGTCTTTATTATACGTTGAAAAGAAGCAAAGATTCAAGCATTTGAATCAGGTGGAACATTCAAAATGCAACAGCAAAATTGGTAATGCATCATTTGCATAAATTTCACCACATTGATCATTTCAAGGTAAGAAATTTGCTTGAAATTGAGCTAGAAACAACAAAATTATACGAATATTTCGGAATATATAGTATCGATCAAGCGGAATTTTTTGGTGGTATTTTTGTATTTCTACTGCAAATACTCACGGAGTTCTTTAATATTTAATCTTCCCGTCATATACGTCGGAAATCAATATTCGCGGATCGAATTGAGTTAAAGTTATAATATTCAAATAATTAATTTCATGGTCCTCAAGTAATTTCATCAATAAAAATATCATAGAATATCCCACAAATATCAGATTGTGCACATGAGTTAGCATGGTCTATACAGTGGAAACAAATAATTAATACTATAATAATATGGAAAATATTTTTTCTTACTGTATTAACAACTTCTTGGCATCTTCTCCCGGTCTAATCACATCCCTGCAAAGGAATTCAAAATCATCAGGTGACATTTCATACCTTGTTGTCTCACTCTCTAGGAATGCAACACATGCTTTGTTACGTAATTTTCGAATATCAGGGTCATTTTTTTTAACTTTGCACATCCGTGGCAATGAATACTTCCCCTAGCTTGGTACTCAAATCGATACCAGTGCCACTCGGCATCCAAGATGCCAGTAAGATGCAAGTAAACATTTGTTTGTGACAACAGCTGATGCCGTTGTTTCATGTTTAACGCCCAATAAGGAAACCGTGGGTGAGAAGCAAACCTCCATTCAAAATTACCATCTGCAAGCCTCTCTGCAAACTTCATTAAATGTTTGAAAGCTTCAGTTAACGTTATACCATGTTGTCTTGCCCTATTTGTTGGGTCACCCTTCCCATAAGGAAACAATGTAGGAAAGGCCATAGTAGCTAAACCGTCTGTTTTAAATTCATTAACGAGATTACCTTCAGTAGATGGCCAGTCTAACAGATCAACCTCATTTACTGCATCTTGGATAACTGCACCTTCTGTTGTCTGTCTTTGACGCATAGAAATAAACGATGTACTGCCATTTCCTAAAACTAACTCTTCCACACTTGCATTAGCACTCATTACTGGGTCTTGGGGAGGCCCCTCATTTTCAACATGAACCAAAAGCTCATTTTCATCAATGACATACCTTAGCTCATCGAGAATACCATTTTCTGGTAAACTTTGGATGACATCTCTATCAATTTCGATATCTTTAAAGAATGGATTGTTTGTCTTTAACCATAACACAGCCTTGAGAACTTTGTGTCGACACACAATAAAGTCGCGATGTGTGTCTTCTGCACCATGTCTTCGCACAATCAAGACAGGCAAGTCTGCCACACAAGAAGGCAGCCTATTCAAGAAACTTTGAATATCTTGAGGTAAGTTAAGTACATGTCCTTTATACCCCCTCTGACCCCCATGTTTTTTATACACTCTCATAATGGGACAAACCCTTGAAATTAACATTTCTTCTACCTGTGTCAAACCTCTCAATTGTTCAGGTACTGTTCCTGGGTCCATGTCATTCTCGGCACTAAATTTCTTGGGTGATTTCTTGTCTCTCTTGCACCGGTAACAAATGTATACTTCTGATGCCAAGTTCTGCCATGTCAGCCAAGCTTCTTTACACATTCTACATTGTCGATGCTCTAAATGTTCTTGATCTAAATGAAAACTGTGCATTTCATTTTGTACAAACTCTAGCTCATGCAGAGGGTTGTCAACAATTTGCCAACCACCCTCATGTAAATATTTATTTCTACTCACCTCTGCTTCATGTACAGACTCACTATCCTTGTGTGCTTTAGGAACAGATACAGGTATATCTACAGTTGTATCAACAGACGTACTCAACTGCTCATTCGATTCTTGGTCATTTTCATTTGAACTTGTGTGAAAAACTGCTCGTAGTATTTCAAGTATTCTTGCTCGTTCATCAACTGTTTCGGTTGCTTGGTCTTGCTCTCTCTTTTGTAGCCTGTTTGTTCGTTCTTCTTCAGTCTCATTTTGCATTTTATCTAAATCATACACTCTCTTATACTCTTTTCGCTTACCTTTAGCTTCTGTAGTCCTTTCTTGCCACACTTCTCTTCATTTTGCCAAGCGAGTTTCTCTTTCCTCGGCACTTTTTCCAGCCTGTTTCTCTCACCTATAAACTCTCTTATAATCATTTTGTTTACCTTTCGCTTCAGCAGTCTTTTTTCCCCATGCTTCTCTTTGTTTCGCCAAGCGGGTTTCTCTTTCCTCGGCACTTTCTGCAGCTTCTTTCTGTTGCCTATCAACTCTCTTATACTCCCTTTGCTTACCTTTTGCTTCAGCAGTCTTTTTTTTCCATGCTTCTCTGCATTTTCCCAGGTGAGCTTCTCTTTCCTCAGCAGTCTCCTCGAGCAAACGTTGCCGTCTTCGCTCCCTTCTTTTCGCCAGATGCTCAGCTTTCTTGTCGTTTTCTTGTCGCTCTTCGTTTGGCTCCATATATTTTCAATTGGTATTTAATACCGTAATTAGTTTATTGAACCTTCTATTGCTTTTAATGCTGTCAAAAAAATTTTGCAAACGTGTACAAAATACTGTAGCGCAAAAAGCAAAATATTTTCATAAAGTATCTGTCAGTTGAAGTCGTCATTTGTCATACAACAACAAATTTTAAATTTGACCAATCAGTGTTCGCTTTCATCACAGTACGCCATAATTTTGAGATCAGTGAGGATGACCCAACACTGTTGGTGACCCACGCCCGCGATATTTGATGAACTTTAGACTCCGCTAATGCTTTCGTTTCCCCGGGTGTAAATAGCCGGGGGGAATTAGTACCCTCGTCGGCTCGGGGATTAACTAGAAGTTACTATCGCAAGGGAAGTGCTGCCTCAGCACCAAAGTCCTGGGGATTGATTATACCAATAAACTTCATTTACTCAAATTGCCTTATAGACACTGTATGAATGAATTTATTTTGTTTAAGAAATATCGAAATTATAACATGCAATAATTACTATATATACTATTATAATGTGTACTTCGGATTTTCATATTTAAATGTATCACAGGGCGAAATTACAGAATTGATACGAAGTTAATTGTAGTTAAATTACAGTTAATGGTTGCTTTACCTTGCTTTATCTAAACTCGGTAAAGGTTTGAAAGATCCCTTTGCACTCCTTTACACTTTGTTATTAAACATGTGTAATGACGGCTTTACACCATTGCAGTAAACACGGGATCAATCTCAGTAATGGCATCTTTAAACGTTTTGGATAAATGTTAATAAATTGTAGAAATGCTATGTTAAAGTTTGCTTTATAAGCTTTTAACCTTCGGTTTAAATCTCATATAGATTGATGTACATTTAAGCAATATGGGTTAAATTAGCTGAAAGATGTCTATACTCGTATTTACACTACTATTTATTTGCATTTAAATATAGACCTACCTATACACACACTTCTTTCTTCTCTTGACAAATCGACACAAAGCTGTGTTAAAGTTCCGTTTAACTGGTTTTATCCTTCAGTTAGTAATGGTACCTTTGAACCTTTTCAACAAATGTTGGTAAATTGTGCAGTAAAGTTGCGTAAAGTTTGCTTTATGGGCTATTAACCGTTGTTTTAAAGTTCACATATAGGTTGATGTACAGGATTTTTTAAAAAATGGGTTAAGTCAGTTTAAAGACGCCTTTACTCAGATTTACACTGCTGTTTATTTGGGTTTAAATACAAACAACACACAATTATATATAGTTGTTGGATATTTGTTGATAAATTGATACAAAGCTGTGTTAAAGTTCTATTTTAACTCTTTTTAACCCTCGGTTATAATTAGTGGTTACGTTGAACCTTGGAATAAACACTGCTAAAGTGTTGTAAAGTTACGTTAAAGTTTCCTTTATCTTAGTTTAAAGCTCACATAGATTGATGCACATTTATAAGCAAAATGGCTTATGGGTTAATTGTCTTTGAAATATATTTACTCAGATTATTCACAGCTACTTATTTGGGTTTAAATAGAACGCAAGTATATACTTCTTGGATGTTTGTCCATCACCATGTAAAGTGAATTTCGCGCTGCGGGTATAAACCATGTATATATACAATAGGTTATTAAACCTGTGTTATTTAGCTTTGCGCGAACGGTTTATTGGGGTGTATACATTATTATACAAACCTCTTAAATAACTAGAATAGATTACCTGAATGTGGGGAAATAGTAAAATTATTTCGAGTGTCGATTATCTAGGACTATAAGTGATTTAAGGTTTAATATGCAAAAATTTGATCATAACCTCGGCACACAACAATAGCAATGTTTAATCTGGCCACTCCGATCTAGCCAATTATATAGATACTGTACTTCCATCAAGTTTCCAAACCATTTATTATACTGTATTAACGATGAATGATTCACACTTTAAGCTGGTTTTCCACTTGGCGGAATTTTGCGTGCGGAGCGGAATTTTTCTTTGCTTTTCTAATTAGTTCCACCCGAGAAATCACAAGACAAAGAAAAACTCCGCTCCGCACGGAAAATTCCGCCTAGTGGAAATCCGGCTTTAATGTGATGTACAGTGTGTCCAAAAAAAAGTACCCTTATGACAATAGGATACTTTCTATAGAGGGTACTTTTTTTTGGGACACACTGTATATAGCAGAACCCACACACTGCAGTGCATGATTACACGTTATGCACATGTCTATTCTGAAGCATATGGTATGCATGCGTAGTAGAGCTCAACTGCATGCAAATGAGTTCGTTTTGTGCCGCTGTATAAACATGTCTGCACCTTTATATATAATAATGAAGGTTTGTAGCTAGTGTTGTAGTATGAGGTACACTATGGACTGTGGTCATGTTGTAGCATTTTGTGCCACTGTATAAACATGTCTGCACCTTTATATATAATAATGAAGGTTTGTAGCTAGTGTTGTAGCGTTTCGTACAAATACGGATTCAACGACACATGTACTGTACAAGTACTGTACAAGTACGGCACGGTTGGGCAAACCTTTTCACACAGCGCAACAAAATGCTACAACAATACAAGTGCAGTGCAAATCACTATTACTGTAATATAAGGTATTCTGTGCAATACCGGTGTCCCAGGATTTTTGCCCCCCCCCTACATTTTCGCCCCCCGGGGGGCGAAATTCCTAGGAATATCGCCCCCCAGGGGGGCGAAAATCCTAGGAATTTCGCCCCCCTTTAGGAAATTCGCCCCCCTTTAGAAACTTCACCTTTTCTTTAGGATTTTCGTCCTCTGTTCAAAATTTCGCCCTTCCTAACAGTTGCATGGGATAATTATTACATGGCTTTAATCATTTGAAATCAGTATCAATTCAAAATTAAGACAGAGCTTGAAATAACAACCGATCACCGATCAATGATCGGCAAGGAATTGCTTATGATCGGCGGAAAAGCAGGGTTTCGGTTTCCAACCTGAAAAAAGCAGGGAAAGTCGCGACTGCCGATCACCATGATCGGGAACTTTGGGAACGTTATTTCAAGCCCTGCATGTAAGAATACAAATTTACAATTACATGTATCGAAAGGGCTTTACACAGTTACAGTAGATGAATACTCAATAGGACTTATGACGCTTCACAGCACACCACGCATATTTTGCATTTTCAGTGTTAATCCTTAAACTCATTGTTAAAAAGTAATCACCGTGGTAGTTATTGTAATTATTGGTATTGTTTTGCATCCACGTTTTGTCGTTATCGGAAAATGTATGGTTTGTCACTATTTTTTACTTGCATTATTTCAATATAGTTTATAAATCTCAGAAGCGAAGGGTAGAACTTGCCAATAGGCAATAATCCAATAATATACGTTTCAAAAAAGACAAGAAAGCTTTTAGTTTTGCAGAGTTACATTCTCAAATGTTTAAGGCATGCACTAATAAAATCAAAGTATCATGAAATTATTTGAATAAACC
Source organism: Paramuricea clavata (assembly GCA_902702795.2). Taxonomy (NCBI): domain Eukaryota; kingdom Metazoa; phylum Cnidaria; class Anthozoa; order Malacalcyonacea; family Plexauridae; genus Paramuricea; species Paramuricea clavata. Next base: position 20,262 of record CACRXK020008476.1, read on the forward strand.
ACACCACATATTATATAATGCAATTTTCTTTGCGGAAGTGAAGAATTAAGATTATATCACTGACACGGAAAGTTGACGATTCAACGGACAATAGTCAATACGCTTCCCAACACATTCCATGGATTTTTTACTAATCCTATAGTTTATTGTTAGCAAGTGATTACTGTGGCGGCTATTGTTAACACTCGTATTGATAAAATTTGCAAGCGATTGTTTTTATAATATGGTATGTGAATGTAAACTGCCAGAAGAATACGACAACATGATTTTATGCGATCTCTGTGATGGTTCCACTTTAGATGTGTAGAATATGACACTAGTCTAAGTACCTCAAATGAGTAGTTATGCTGACTGTGCACACCACCAGCTGCTGAGAAGCCTAAAATGTGTATGTAATTTTGTCTCCTTGTAATAAATAAATAAATCACACAATAAATCTTTTCAACTTGCAATCGTTTTGTTTTTAGATCAAAAATTCA
>CACRXK020008477.1:0-20737 GCA_902702795.2 Paramuricea clavata
CCAATAAGTTTGGTGACCCATCTTAGGATGTAGATAAAAATTTCAAAGCCCATCTAATCTTACAAAAAAATTTTCATGACCCACCCAATCTAAATTGGAAAAATATACTTTTATAATAAAAAAACTTGCAGGTATGAACATTGTAAATATACACGGCACTGTATTGACATACATAATTCCACCAAGTTTGACCAACACATTGATACTGAGTTGCTCTCCAGTTGGTTGTATTTGCTATGATTCGACCACTTCTTGTTGTATAAACAGAGTACTGGCTTCAATAGCATAATTTGCATTTGATAATTTGGATATAGTTTTGTTTACTTTTATTATTAATATCTTTATTATTTTTTGAAGTAGACATGCATGGGTTTTTGTTTGGTGGCCCAACCGTGGGCATACAAAAAAATTTGCGGCCCATCGAAACTGCCCAAAGATTTTCCATGCCCCATCCCAAATCACTCCAGCCCACCCTAGCAGTTACTTTATGACCGCTCCCTTACCTATACTAAATGTTGAGGGTTTTCTGGTGATGGAAATCTCGAGTGTAAATTTTATACATTTTTAGAACTAAACATGGGCAGCTGCGAAAAATGCAACTACAGGCTCTCTGGCAGGAGTCGAACTTGCGGCCCTGCGTTTCTAGTGCAGCGCTCTAACCCTGAGCTGCAGTACAGAGTCAATCGAGCTTTAACCGCAAGTTCATGTATTTACACTAAGGCGATGCCTACAGTATAACCAATATAGACGGCTGGCCAAGTCATCATTTTGTACAACTGGATGGCAACTTTATGTTAGAGGCTGGTAACAGGCATTTTCTTATAGTTCAAGCCTTGGTGAACAAGACTATATAGACAGCGGGAAAAAAAAGAAAAAAAAAGAAAGAGAAAAAGAAGGAAAGAGCATAGCACGAAAGAAAAAAAAAGAAAGAAAGAAAGAGCATAGCACGCAAGACTATATGTGTTACCACTTCTGATTTTTGCTTTATAGCCAATTAATTAAATTACTATGGTCGGAAAAAATGTAAAATCTCAGTTCTCTTATACGAAAAATAAACTACACCACTAGAAAGTTCGCAAAAAACTATATATAAGACAATTACAGTAAGTGAGTTCTACGTTTTTCGAATACAATTTCGAGTTTTTAATGGTAAAAAATGTGGAAATGACCAAATTAGTATAGGTAATCATGCGATGGCGAGTACAATTAGGGATTAATAGTACGAGTGATGTTTGGAAATTTTGCCAAAATTGGCGGCTCGTCCAATTTGGCAAATTTCCAAACATCACGAGTACCATTAATCCCTAATTGTACGAGCAACATCGCATGATTACTTGTTTATTATTAACATGATAAAATTGGATACGTACTTCTCAATGTCAGCATCATATTCTCTCGCCAAAGCCCAGTCCCGCCAGACTTTCAACCAAAATTTGGTGCTTTTGTTTGTATTTTCATATAGTTCTTTTGTTCAAGCAAAATTTGGTGATTTTGTTCGTATTTTCATCTAGTTCCTCCACGGCAATTTCATTTCACGCTTGAGTTTAAAATACGTTTTCGCCATTTTGTTTGTTTTGGGAAAATCATTAATTGTACTGCAGTACAATTAATGAAATAATTGTACTCCTCTCAACCAATCAGCATCCAGTAATTTTGTCATGCTAATAATAAATGCTAATTAGTAACCATTTTGCCAACTTTAACAATCTTTAATTCAAAATCGGCTTGAAAATCGTACTAGTCGCTTAATTGTCTTATATATAGTTTTTTGCGATCTTTCTAGTGGCGTAGTTTATTTTTTGTATAAGAGAACACGAAATTTTACATTTTTTGCCATCATAGTAATTTAATAGGCAAAATTTTAAAATTCTCAAATTTTTGGCTATAAAGCAAAAATCGGAAGTGGTAACACACACAGTCTTATTCACCAAGGCTTGAACTATAAGAAAATGCCTGCCACCAGCTTCTAACATAAAGTTGCCATCAAACTCTCTTTAGAGGCACTTTTTGCCACCTTGGCCGGCCGACTAATATACTTCCAACATAGTGTTTCGAGTTAGCATGCCAGAATTAGGACGCTTCGATTTAACAAACACCACAGGTTTGTGCGTGTGCTCCGGTTTCAATTTTCTGTTTTCACGTATTTTTAGGGAGTTGGTCCTCAAGAGTATACAATAATTAAAATGAAAGTTTTAGAACCTTACAAAAGCAAGCTAAGGTAAAGCCTTTGTCAAGACTGTGTCACCTACTGTATACCATTATTTTGAATGTTTCATGTTTAATTATGCATATAGAGGGAAAAATCACTCGAACATGATTGGCTAATGATGAGGGCATTTTTTCTTAATCTAGGGCAAAATTACTTGTACCTGATTGGCTGAGACGCAAGCGCGGGAAGTTTCTTGTTTTAAATAGCAATACAAACAATGGCTTCTCGCTTTGTCGTTGTGATAATGATGTTATTGAAGAATTAAAAACTTCTAGTAAAAACTCGAACACTAGAAAAAGTACAAATTTATGAGTTGGCGTTATTAAGAAATGAGCAGCATTAAGGAACATCGGCGAAGACATGGAAACATTCCAGGTTCAAGAACTTGACAAGTTCACAATTTACTTACGAATAAATTTTTCCCTCAAAGATGAACAAGTAATCGCATATAGTTCCTCGTAAAATTAAGGTTTAATTTTACTTGTGTTTTGTGAAACTTTGAAAACACGCGTGAAATTAAACCTTAATTTTACTCGGCCCCATGTGATTACCTATAATTTATATTGTGTCTTTTGTCATGTTTCATTACATTGTGTCTTCTTTATCTCAGCTCGCTGTCTGGGAGAGAGGTATTTTTGGTCGCAGCCACATTACGTCCAGAAACAATGTACGGACAAACCAACTGCTTTGTTAGACCTGATATGCAGGTGAGGCTTTGTTTTTTGAACTAACTTTAGTATTCAGTGCTCTCGCCTGGCAAACCTTTAGCCAGAATCTTCGCAACACCTCTTATCGCACTAAGGGAGAGGTTGCACTTTTGGCTGCACATTGCATGACGAGTACTGTATAGCAAAGGCTTATCGATTTTAATGTTGTTTTATTAGTATATTGCTTTCGAGACCGTACATAAACAGATATTCGTGTGTACGAGGAGAGCTGCACAAAATATGTCATATCAAGGGTTTACAACTGAGGATGGAAAATATGAAGTTTTGCTGGAACTTACTGGACAGGTATACATTGGATTTTTCTTCATGCACTCTTACACTGATCGTATACAAACATACTAACCCTGAAGAAGTGGGGGTTGTGTTTGATAGTATGTTGACCTTTTACAAAAGCCAGAACCAGCCGACGATTTTGTGAAATGAAAATTAAAAGCAAAATAAAATCCGAAAAATGAAAACATCTTCTAAACCCAAGATATGGACTAAAACAATACTGCATGTATGTTATAATTTGTATTTTATTGATCTGTACGTTATATTTTGTATTTTATTGACCTAATGCACTAACATATATTTCATTCCTTTAAAAAGTAGTATGGCCCTCGCCTGACTTGACTGGTCTCATCATACAGCACTCTTCCCCACTAAAACCTGGCATGCAAGCTTTGGTTTCTGTTATCATTGCGGTAGCCTGCGTCACAGGCTATCATTGCGGCTCCATTCTTGTTATACAAACCAATCAAGTAGAAAAAGAACAGTGGAGAATTTGGGAAAACACTTTTTGACAGCTAGCCAATCATAACAACTTCAGGGTTTATGCTCAAGAACTAAAAACATTGCATGGGTCCCAATAATTTCCTTATTTCGTAAGTTATCGGAAGGCAATGGTTCTTGTCTAAACGAGACTCTGGTTAAAATGTTCGTGAGTAATCTAGAAATGTACCTATATTTGGGTTAACTTAATATTCCTGGTAAAATTTCCTGGTTATTTTAAAGTTTTTCCTACTATAGTCTAGTTCATTTGACCAGGGCGTCCTAGTTAAATTAACCAGACAATGCTAGGTGGATAAATAACCGGGGGCTCTGGTTATATATTCACCTAATATAGTCTGCCTGTTTTAACAAGAACGTCCTGGTAAAATATAACCAGATTTTTGGCCACATTTTAAAACCAGACTATGGTAGAAAGTGAGATAAATAACCAGGAAATATAACTGGGAATGTTTCATTAACCCAAATATATATATAGTGTTATTTCCAGGAAAAGGTAGCCAGTGTTTTTAGAGTGCATGCATGTATAGGTGTATTTTTAACCTCATCTCCTTTGCTAGTGAATTCTATAATTTATTGTAGGATATAATGGGAGTTCCATTGAAAGCTCCATTGACGTCTTATCCAGTCATCTACACCCTGCCTATGCTTAATATCAAGGAAGATAAAGGTATGATAATCACATTGTAATAAATACTCACAGTAAACAACTTTATTAACAATCGATTTAAGGTTAGATACCAATATCAGTAAACAGACAGTCAATTCTCGCTCAAAAACTAAACTAACGTTTTTAAACACCATCAACTACGCCAGTGCGTAGCAACAGTCATTTTAAACACACACAGACTAAAGTTAATGAACTACTATTCATTACAACATGAAAGTTGTATTCGGGCATAGTGTCCTGAATTTCCATGTGGCAGTGCTTTTTTGTGTATTTTCATTTTCTGCTTTTGTTTTGAGTAAGTGAATTGTAGATTTGTATTTACTGTGCAAAGCGAGCCGCCATTTTGTTTTTCAAATCATTACTTGCACTCCTGGAAAGTGTAATTAATGAAAAAATTACAATATATATAGTAAACCAATTTAAGACAACACATGCAGTATTATTAATTATAAGCATGTTTATGAAACATCGTCGTATAGCCTTCTCTGCAACTCGCTAGCAGGTGGGCAAAAGTTTGTTGCGGGCAAACAAGTAACAATCATAATATCTATCAACTATTTCCTATAGGTACTGGTGTCGTAACTTCAGTCCCCTCAGATGCTCCTGATGATTTTGCAGCGTTAAGAGATCTCAAATCTAAAGAGGTACTGTATCTACTACATGCTATTATCAACGCAGAACCTAAAGTTCATGATGTCATGAAATGATGCCCTCCGATGTTTACACATAATAGACATATGCAACCGTAGGTGGGGGTCAAAGTATTTTTCAAATGTACTCATCTCCTTTCTCTCTGACCAGCCATTCCGCAAGAAATATAGTTTGACTGACGAGATGGTTCTACCGTTTGATCCTGTTCCTATCATTGAAGTACCAGGTTATGGAAATCTTACTGCTGTTAAGATTTGTGAAGACATGAAAATAAAAAGTCAGAATGAAAGAGATCGGCTAGAAGAAGCGAAACAATTAACGTATAAGAAAGGTTTTTATGAAGGAATCATGTTGGTTGGTGATTTTAAAGGTCGTCTTGTACAAGATGCGAAGAAACTTGTTCAAAGCCAAATGATTGAACAGGTATTTGCGGAACTACAATTTCCATATTAACATCAGCAATAAATGAATCCAGCTATAGACTAAATTTTGATCTCGGCAAGAAGAACAAAATCCATCAACACAGCTAGTAAGAGCATGTTAAAATTGGTAAAATTGCACAGTTTGGCCGCGAAATGTTGTAAAATGCGGAAAATATAGCCTTGCGAAATTTGCAAATTTTGTATTAATTTGTGGTGTATTTTCCCTTGCGTAGTTTTCCTCATTTTACAACATTTCGCAACCAAACTTTGCAATTATACTAATTCTAACAAGCTCTTTCTAGCTGTGGTGATGGATTTTGTTCTTCTTGCCAAGATCAAAATTCAATCTATAGCTGGAATCATCCATTGAAATACAAACCCAATCCTAACACTCTACAATCCTGCATGGCCAAACGTCCTTGGGACACCACCATTTAATGTGTAATTCGAAGAAATTAATGCATGAAGTCGAGGTTATGCGTGCAAGCCGTGCATGTATATAATGTCGCACTTCAATAATTCTACAAATTCTCATTGTTTGGTAATATGAACCAAAAGGAACATTTTTTGTGATTGGCTGCTTATATCATTGGAACACAATAAAACAAAGAATAAATTTTCTAAAGAACGAGTTAGGGACCGGTCATTATTTATGGTAGTGGGTGGCACCGAAGAGAAATGTTTTTCGTGGCAAAAATTTTGCTGACCCAACCATTAAAAAGACAAAAAATTGATTACCCAACCTCAAATATAAATTGAAAAATAATTACCCACCCCTGGCCAAAAGCTTTACAAAAGGATACCATTCAGTTGTCACACATGTCTTTTACCACTTCTATGACATGAGTTTGATAACGGCTTGGGAAATTTTCTGCAGTCTAAAGTTTCATGTTGTCTGCACATGCACTTTCTTTGGAAATACCATTTGTTTTGTCAAAATGACCAAGATAGTGACTCTGATTGATTCACGTATTGTATTGACAAATGACTGTTGACATTGCTTTTCAGTCTCCAATATTTCAGTGGGTCATGCTTTGGAAATGACAATAAATTTTTATTACCCAACCCTTGAGTTGTTTTGTTTTTCATTTACCCAACCTTTTACTTACTCAAAATTTTGATTACCCAACCTTTTTCTCTTCGGTGCCACCCCCACCATAAATAATGACCGGTCCCTTAGCAAGCCTTATCCCAAAACATGTTCAGTTTGGTATTTATCCGTTGAATTTTACTCCTGCAGCGATTCTTCTTTTCGAATATTTGTTGCTTTTTATTTTTAGAAAGAAGCTGTTCTTTACATGGAACCGGAAAAGACAATTATCTCTCGATCTGGTGATCGTTGTGTTGTAGCATTATGTGATCAATGGTACGTATGCCACACCTTAAACGCTAATCTTGTATGATGCATAGTGATTATTACTTTGAAATCGAATAAAATTGTTATATATATAAGCTGTTCTTTAGTGATTATAGTGATTATTATTACTTTGAAATCGAATACAATTGTTATATATATAAGCTGTTATTTAGTGATTATAGTGATTATTATTACTTTGAAATCGAATACAATTGTTATATATATATAAGCTGTTCTTTAGTGATTATAGTGATTATTATTACTTTGAAATCGAATACAATTGTTATATATATTAGATGAAGCTACACCGAGTGGCTGAATACCGGACAAGTCGAAAAATTGCTTGACTGGGATGGGAATGGAATTAACATTCGACCTTTGGTTTGCTACTCCAAAGCAAATTTGCGATATAGAAATGTTACTTATTTTGCAAGATGGCATTCTTATCCGGAGTATGTTTTTTCTTATATTGTGGGATTAGAACCCGGGTAATTTTATTTAAAATTTATTATTTGATGTTTACTCCAAAAGCAAACTGCTTATGGAGGGGGCTTACATCTATACATATATAACATTTTAACACACAACACACAAATGGTACACACACCCAGACAAAATAAGATATTAATATACAAATATTGAACATCAAAGGCGGATGCTGCAAAACGACATGTGTTTAAAATAAATTGTTGAACTATAATAATTGAAAATAATACACAATTAATTGATATCATAAGAATAAGATGTATACTAATGTTGGAGGAACTAGACCGAAGAATCACGTCCTCAACCGACTTGATCTCGTAGCTCAGTTTTTGATTTCCATCTCGGTCAAGCTGCTTTTCAGCTCGCCCCGTGTGGAACCACTCAGAGAAGCGTCATCTAAATATAATTTACCAGAATCTGATCTCACTACATATCACAACACGAAAAAAACATGCACACCAAGCGAACCGTAAAAGGAAACACCTTCTAATGGTCCGTCCCTATAGGCAATTCTATAACAAAATGTTATAAAGCTCAAAATTATAATTCTAGGTCGTTGGTCAGCAGAAATAGAAAAATCTGATAGAAACCCCCTTCAAACTCTGGGATATTTTATCAAACCCTTACACTTTATTATTACGTAGGTACTTGGATTATGGCGACCCAGAATGGAAAAACAAGGCCAGAGAAGCTTTGAAACGACTAAATACGTAAGTATATAAGTATATATTTATTATTTGTAAACTTCACAAATATGGTTAAAATAATTTATTAATAACTTTTATTTTATTATATTTTGTATCAATATAAAAGTATTATGTACTTAATATATTTTATAAATAACTAAAACAATATGGCGACGTCCTCGATAGGTCGAGATACGAAACATGTTTTAGTTGCCTGATATGATTCTAATGTTTTAAAGTGCTTATATACAAACCTAAAATTATGACTTTATTTATGTTTATTGAGCTTTACCAGGGTGTGTAGTAGATGTACATGCCATCTGATTTCCTTGCCGTAATTGTAACTTTCATTACTATTATGAAATTGTAACTTTCATTACTATTATTAACACCAAACACGAGATTGCGTTGGAAAACTCTAAAGTAATTACCACAAACAATCGCTATGGTCAAAGACTTTGCCTAGAAGCGTGGCATATAAATATGATTGTTATATAGCTAGCGTGAACACCAAACGTGATTGGCTGATTTGTGGTCACGTGACTTCAGATAAATGCAATGTTTCCCGCCGGGCAACAAGTGAAAAATTGTTTCCCGCCCCGACCGGCCACGTACATAAATAAACAAAATGGAGGCAAAACTCAGATAATTAGAAACTACGATTTTCCAAGTTTGTGTTCAAATAAAGAATATAAAAGAGAAGAAAAATACACATCAGGCAACAGGATATGCTGCTGAAACCGTTTAAGTAGGTTCTTTTAATTTTAAACTCGTTTACACTATAAAGTTTTTGTCACGAAATACAATTGTTGTTGAAATTGATTTTTGTTCGTCGCTATATAACAAAACACTTAATGCCTGTTCCCTCGGGAAATAGTTAGTTTTGTTTTCCCTCGAATCTTAATGTTTCCCTCGACTTCGTCTCGGGAAACATTGAGATTCTCGGGAAAACAAAACTAACTATTTCCCTCGGGAGCAGACATTAAGTGTATAGTAATCATGCTTTGAATAGGGATGACGGTGCCTATTTGCCAGAGGAATATATGCATCTCATTGGCAGGTGACGTCATCCCTTGGGTATTTAAGAAGCCACGATTGCAATTTTAGATCACCCCTGATGAAGACACAAGACTGGAGTGTCGAAACGTTGGGTCTTGATTACAATTTGACTGGGCTTTGTAATCATTTATTTAAACCAGACTAGCGAGCGAAACATGATTGATATACCTGGTTGCAGTGAACGAACAAACTTTAAATCAGAATAAGAACATGTTGAGAATTTGTTTTCTTTAGATACGCTGAAGAAAGTCGGAGAAATTTTGAAGCGACTCTTGATTGGTTACATGAACATGCATGTTCACGGTCGTATGGTTTAGGTAATACATATATGTATTTTGTTATTCAGTATATGTTGGGGGGTTTTCCGGTTGAGCGCCAGAAAAGAAGCTATTCCTTATGACCTTATCAACAAATTGCACTGTTAGATTAACTTGTTATCTTAATTCATTTTTGATAAGAACACAAAAAGTAAATCTGAGCTTTTCCGTTCCTAAAAATTCGTGTAGTTATTATTCATGTACGGAATTAATTTAAAGACTAAAGCCGGTTTTCCACTTGGCGGAATTTGCGCGCGGAGCGGAATTTTTCTTTGTCTTGTGATTTCTCGGGTGGAACTAATTAGAAAAGACCAAGAAAAATTCCGCTCCGCGCGCAAAATTCCGCCTAGTGGAAAACAGGCTTAAAGGCGGATTTCCATTCAGTGCAAAATGTTGCGCGATCGACTTTTTGCGATCGCTTTCTTCAATTCTTTTCAAATACAAACAGTCAAGCGGAACAAATCTCATTATACTGCATGTAGTTGACTGCACACATTTCAAAAGAAAGCGATCCCATAAAATCGATCGTGCGACATTTTGCACTGAATGGAAATCCGCCTTAACAAAGCACTTTGAGCTCGGTTCATATATCTACTCATTGTTCAGGAACTGGGCTCTATAGCTGAGTGGTCAGAGCACAGCTGCACTGGAGTCACAGGCCCGCAAGTTCGATTCCTACCAGAGAGCGTATAAAGTTGCATTTTTGTTAGCTGCTCCCATCTATATTCTAAAAACGTCATCTATACATCATAGTAACAGAGTATTATAATCATCATAGTCATGCAAGGAGTATAGTCATGATAGGCAAGGACCTACTACTGGCACACTATCTAAAAATGTTTACAACTTGTTCTAATTTCTATAAGAATTACTCCGTCTTGCGAAGGCATCAGAGGGATGTGATATCAGCCTTCGTTCGAAGATTACGATTTGAGAAATTGTGTTTCTTTGCCAGGTACCAAATTACCGTGGGATGAGCAATATCTGATAGAATCATTGTCAGATTCAACAGTATACATGGCTTATTACACTGTTGCTTATCTTCTCCAAGGAGGTGTATTAGATGGTTCTGTTCCGGGTCCACTTAATATCAAGTACGTTATACTTTTATTTTCATGAAAGACTTGCAGAGAAATGGTAATTGGTGCATATAGGTGTCAGGTGTATTTACAACATTTTTTTTACCTTTGTATTCTATTGTACATTTGTACATTATACAAGACCTTACTTGTATTGTCTAGCCCTAAATCATTATTTGTTTGGATAGGCTGCCCGCCTCCCTCCCCCTCGCCAACGTGAGAGATATATGCAAAGTTATAAATATGCAAAGTTTGGATATTCTGAAATTTATGCGCGCAATACATGTTGGTTAGCACGTAATATCACAACAACCTAATTGCAGCGCGTGTCTAAAATATAGATAAAATTCATCTCGGCGCTATATTTGTCTGGTTTCATAACTCTTGAAATCGGCCAAATGCATTGTCATGATCTATGTTATTAATACTTGCAGGCCAGAGCAAATGACAAGAGAAGTGTGGGATTATATTTTCTTTAACAATGCACCAAAACCGACAACAGATATCCCAATGGAGTCTTTGACGTAAGTATATTATTATAAAATCTCGGCTGACCATATTCTTTCGTCAGTTTTTAACTGAAGCGTAATAATCTTCTGGTATACGCAAAATAAAAACCAACGAACAGGATATTCGAAAATAATAACCCGTTGCCGTTGGTACCTTGCCATTTGCAGCAACACATTCTACACCATGTACAAAGACAATAAGAGCAGCCAAGAAGTTGGCTTATAGAATACAAATATTGAATGTTTGTGAGTGCAATGGTTAACTGGAGGTGCATGAAAGATGAATTTTCAATGATCATGAAATGGCAGTGATCTTTGTACGGTCACGAAATGGTAATCTTTTCAATAGCACGTGATCAAAGTCAGCCAGTTCAATCACGACCTACACACGTAAAAATCTCACAACTTGTCAACAACAAGATGTGTTCGCAACAGGCTTGTAGCAAGCTTGTCAACAAGTTGTAAAAATGCTGTTATTTTGTCAAGTTGCTACAAGCTTGTCACTCACAACTTGTTGACAAGTTGTTGAATTGCAGGACGATAACAAGTTGTTCGAACAACTTGTAACAAGTTTGTTTGTTTCTTTCCTTGTAGCAAGTTGTCAACAAGGCGTTGACAACTTGTCAACAAGCTGGGAACAGGCAGTGCGAACACATCCTGTTGGAATAAGTTGTTGGAACAGCATTGCTACAAGTCTTTTGTTACAACTTGTGCGTTTTTACGTGTGTAGACTGTGAGCGGGTTCCTCCTTTTCGCGAGTTTACATTATTTCCCGGGCGTGCGAAAAGTGGGCGTATTTCGTTTCTTTCGTTTCTTGGTCGTAAGAATCGGGGATTTCCATTGTCTGTGGTCATTGGTGTGTAAAATGCTTTGTCTATTGGAAAAGAATACAATAGATCGCCGATGAATTACGACCAGTGTAAACCTGGCTTTACGATGTTGTCGTACGATTTTGTATACTAGTTTTCGTATAAAATTCCCGTATAAAAATGCGTTTGAAATGCTGGATTTAAACGACGTAAACGAAGATGGCGGTCGGAGATTCGAGCAGTGAACTCGATGTTTCTAGATCAATGTTTCATGTTTGATTGTTATAAATATATGGATATTTCAGGACCAGGATTAGAGGCGAACGTTTGTTCATTGTCTGAAGGAGTTTAAGGCAAACAGAAAGGGGTAACGGTTCAGTTCTTCTGTAGAAAGTGTACGCGATCATATTTGTCTGAAAAAACGCCAAGCTAATTTTTTAAGCCCTGATTCTTGGCGTACGCCTATTTTTTAAGGCCTGATGAGAGCATAGCACTGTGCACCTCAGTGAATATTAGCGAGCTTAAGATGCACCAAATCTACGACGCGGACGTGACATAAAAACCGTTGCTAATGTTTGGAATCCAGTTTATCTTGCTTCACATGTGTTTCTGACTTTGTTTACCAACTGGAGGCCATAATTTTTATCCGTGTAGTGAAACTGTGGGAATTTTCCCACAACCCGCGACTCAAATAAAAAATCCAGATCTGGAATAAGTTTCTTTAAAATGTTCCTCCTGCACTGAATTTGCCTTTTTCAAATTTTCGTTAAAACAATGGAAAATTTGACGGCATATTACGTATGCAACAACAAGTATATAGGTATACTTGACTGTATTTATGTTACATGTCTCAAATGACAGATATAGGAAGCTCGATAAGTGAGAAATTGAAAATGTTCCTCAATCTTCTTGCTAAGACAACTGTTCCTAAGATCCAGGATCCCGATTCCCACTTTTCCCCAGGTCAGCTGAAAGTAAAAGGTGCACTAGGTAAAATATGTTTTCTTCCATTTTCCAGCAAGCTTCGTCAAGAATTTCATTACTGGTATCCAGTCGATGTACGTGTATCTGGAAAGGATTTAATTCCCAATCATTTAACATATTTCTTATACAATCATTGCGCTGTGTGGCAAGATGAATCAGAAAGGTACTGTATCACTTTTACATGCTCGATTCACAGCTATTATCTAAAAACTGTAAGGTTGAGTTTTTCCACCAACATAGTTTTTTGTTGAGCTCTTTTGGTGAAGGCTTTCCAAGCAAAAATGTACTTTAAATAGAATTTTAAAAAATATTTTCTAAATTCGTACGGATCCTCCAATTCATACACGTCCTGAATTATCCATTTCCCAATCGAGCAGAAGACTGGGTCTAGTTAATATTTGGAGGGATGTCATTCTCGTACCCAGAGCCCTTCTTACGCGCGGTGCGACGAGGGGCTCTGGCCAAATCCATAACCGGATACCATAAAAACATGGTAAGAAAACAATGTCCGGTGTTAGAACTAGCCAATCAGATGCCATATATATATATATATATATATATATATATATATATATATATATATATATATATATATATATATATATATATATATATATATATATATATATATATATATATATATATATATATATATATATATATATATATATATATATATATATATATATATATATATATATATATATATATATATATATATATATACATCCAAAAAGTATAGTCGAGGGGAACATGCTTCCAAAAAATAGAGAAAACTTTGATAATAATATAAATAAACATGGCAAACAATTAATCAATATATGTAAAAATACTGACATGAGAATCATTAATGGGAGAACCAAAGGTGATTCTCTCGGTAGACCCACTTTCCATGGAAGAAACGGTACAAGTGTCATTGACTACATTATATGTGACCAAGACACCTTTCAACGTGTTAATAATTTTATTGTCAAACCACCAACATATTTATCTGATCATAGCCAAATAGTGGCATGGTTTGATATCCAGACAATCCCTAAAACTGAAGAACATGACCAATCCAAACCACCATTACATAAACTGCCGCTTCAATTTGATTGGTCAGAAAATTCAAAAACTAATTTTAGAAAAGCACTCAATTCACCTGAAACCCAAAACAAAATGATTGAATTTCTAAGCACAAACTTTACTAATGACATAAGTGGTGTCAATGAATGTGTTACAGAATTCCAAAATATTTTAACTAATGCATCCAAAAAGTCTTTGAAAATCAAGAAAAAGAAAACTAGACGAAAAATAACTAACATAGCAAATAAAAAATGGTTTGACAAAGAATTTCGAATTAAGAGACATGAACTTCGAAAGCTTGCCAACCAGAAACATAAAGACCCAACAAATCTTGATCTAAGAAATGCATATCAAACAGCTATCGAAATATACAAAGATACTCTACAAATCAAGAAAAACGAATTCCACAAAAATAAGATTGACGAACTCATAAAGGCAACTGAAAACGACCCTAAATTGTTTTGGAAAACTCTCCAAAATACCAGTGACAATTTAGATAATACAACTAATTCGAAAAACTCACCAACTGAAGGCCAATAGCTCAAACACTTTGAAAAACTACATTGTAAACATGACCTGTCAGAAAATCATGAAATATTCATTAAAAATCTTGAAGAAAATGAAAACGATAAAGATCAATATAACCAACTTGACAATGAGATAACAGATCATGAGATACTAAATGCAGCTAAGAAAATTAAAACCAAAAAAGCCGTATACTCTGATCGGATAAGTAATGAAATAATTAAGTCAAGTGCGGACATTCTTATAAAGGGACTTAGAAAGATATTCAATACTATATTAAAGACTGGACAATTTCCATCATCTTGGTGTGAAGGTCTTATTACCCCAATCTTTAAATCCGGAAACAGACTAGACCCAAAACAATTATAGAGGAATATGTGTTTCAAGCTCCCTAGGGAAATTATTTTGTTCTATCCTCAACAATAGATTAATGACTTATGTAAATGAAAACGAAATAATACATCCATGTCAAATAGGCTTTATGCCTGGAAACAGAACAGCAGATCACATATTAACTCTAAAAACACTGCATGACAAATAGGTTAAACAACACAGTAATGGAAAAATTTATGCCTGCTTTGTTGATTTTAAGAAAGCGTTCGATTCAGTTTGGCACGACGGCCTCTTCTTAAAATTATTAGAAAATAAAATAGGAGGGAGATTCTATGACTTGATTAAAAACCTGTACTCAAATACACAATGTGCTGTTAAAGTATCAAATAATAGAACGCCCTTTTTCCCTTACAGTAGAGGAGTTCGTCAAGGGTGTATTCTAAGTCCACTCTTATTTAATATTTACATCAACGAATTACCAAAACTGTTTGAAAGCACAAACTCTGATCCATTTATACTACCTAACGGTACATCAATCAGTAGCCTCCTATATGCAGACGACCTCATTATTGTATCAAAATCAAAATCTGGCCTTCAAAACTGTCTAAATACACTTGATAGTTGGAAGAAAAAATGGCTGATGAAAGTCAACCTGAAGAAAACCAAAATAATGATTTTTCAAAAACATAATTCAAAAAAACAAAACCTAAACTTGAACTTTACAATAGGTAACAAGCCAGTCGATATTACAAATGAATACACATATCTAGGTTTAAAGATAACCCCAAATGCCAAATTCTCAGTTGCAACCAAACATCTAAGTGAAAAAGCTATGCATGCTCTATACAAAATACGTAAAAACGTAGATTTTCACTGCCTACCCGCTAATTTAGCTTGTAAAATCTTTGACAGTGTGATTTCACCCATTCTACTTTATAATTCGGAAATATGGGGAGCATACATAGACAATGATTTCGCCAAATGGGATAAAACCGTCACTGAAAAAGCTCATTTGAAATTCTGTAAACTATACTTGGGTGTCAACAGAAAAGCCAGTAGAGGGGAACTGGGCAGATACCCATTACAAATTTCAATACTTAAAAGGATACTTAGGTATATTAAAAACATATGCCAACTCCCAGATTCATGTATCGCGAAACAAGTTTTCCATTATTCGAAAGAGCTATACATGAACAATAATGAATCTTTTTACTCCAATGTTAGAAAAGTTTTGAAAAGATATCTTCCTGAACTAGACGATACAATGGATCTAGAAACATTTACTAAAGACACGATTATAGACTCTTTCATCAAAAAAAGCGTCAAAGACAACTATGTTTCATTCTGGAATGATCAAGTAAGAAATTCCAGAAAACTATCATTTTACTATACATTTAAAAAGAAATATAAAATGGAAGAATATCTTAACACAATAAAAGACCCATCCCAAAGAAGAATGTTTGCAAAATTCCGAATAAGTAATCACAAACTACTTATAGAGTACGGCCGCTATCAAAATATACCCCGTGAAGAAAGATATTGTAAATTATGCGGCACTCAGAAAGTCGAAGACGAATTTCACTTTGCCTTCGAATGTCAAAATTATGAAAACATTAGGAATGATTCCAGCAATATACTGAAAAACATTTTTCAAATGACTCTTGTAACAGAGTCAAAGCAAAACTTATTGAGTCATGTTATTTCAAGCACTGATTCAGTTTTAATCGATCTATTTTCAAAATTCATTGCAAAATGTTTTAACATTAGAGACAAAAGCCTTCAAACAAGAGATACTAACTAAATTACTAAATTTTCCTATATTTCTATTATATATTATCTATTGTATATATTTCTTTATCCACTTAATGTTGTAACTACAGTAAAATTAGTTGTTATTTACTATAACTTTTTTATATATGTATACGCTTAGCAATACCTGTAACTAGGTCATGCAAATAAAAGCTTTAATAATAATATATATATATACTATAGCTCTATGTCAAAAAATTCCTTGGCAAACTTGCTGTAGCAAAAATTGCCTCTTTTATTTTTGGGGCCTCTTTTATTTTTATTATATATTAATGATTTTTATAAATGCTCAGAATTATTTGATTTTCATCACTTTGCTGATGATTCCAATTTATTCTATGAAAACGAAGATCTATTAGATCTGGAATCGAATATTAATCAAGAGTTGGTCAATATCAATGTCTGGCTGTGTGCTAACAAGTTGTCCCTTAACATCGAAAAATCAAATTTTGTTATTTTTCATCCTCATCAAAAGAAAATTGAAATAGATGTAAGTCTTAGTATTAATGGCAGATATCTCAAAAAAGTTGATTATATAAAATATCTAGGAGTTTTTATTGATTCCCACCTATCCTGGAAATATCAGGTGGATCATATTGCAAAAAAGATCAAAAGAGGAATTGGCATTCTTTCTAAACTTAGACATTTTCTAAATATTAAGATTTTAGTTAATCTGTATTATGCAATAATATACCCATTTTTTATCTATGCATTGATAATTTGGGGTAACACATATTCAACCACACTTAAACCACTTATTATACTTCAAAAGAAAGCCATGCGTGTTATCACCTTTTCTCACTTTGATGAACACTCAAGTCCTCTTTTTAAGCGCCTCCAAATCTTAAAGTTCACCCATCTCATTACATTACGTATGACCATGTTTATGTACAAATATTATCGACAACTTTTGCCCTCGAGTTTAAATGATCTCTTTACTCCTGTCTATCAAATACATTCATGTAATACTAGACTTTCATCAAATCTTTGTTTTTCTTTGCCGAAAATAAGAACAAATTTTGGATTATTTAATATTAGATATCAGAGAGTGAAAGCATGGAATGTGCTGAGTGAAGCTGATAAACAAATGACATTTTTACAACTTAAG
Organism: Paramuricea clavata; assembly: GCA_902702795.2. Taxonomy (NCBI): domain Eukaryota; kingdom Metazoa; phylum Cnidaria; class Anthozoa; order Malacalcyonacea; family Plexauridae; genus Paramuricea; species Paramuricea clavata. The sequence continues at coordinate 17,581 of CACRXK020008477.1, forward strand.
AGAAAAATTAAAGCTGCTTTTATTAATCAGTATTAATTTTTTCTTTATTCCTAAAAATGATTGTCTTTTCTTTACATTTCTCATTTTTCTTTATGCTTTAAAAAATCGTAATTATTGTAAGATCAATCTTACAATTATTGATTAATTGATTAATTAACTACTTGGCCCCCAGTCTTTTAGCCTTATGGTTATTTTGGGGTGTCAGCTCCTTTATTTTAATTAAATAAATAAGTAACATTAATAGTAAAAAAGGAATAATGTAAAACAAAAAATGTAATTGTGTGATTATTACGGAGCAATAAATTGTCTTGTCTTGAATACTCACATTTTTGAATAGCATTATTATTCTTATACTTATATAATTATGTATATATATATATATATATATATATATATATATATATATATATATATATATATATATATATATATATATATAAACAGTTTTGTTTTTCGTTATAGATAAAAGAGTGCTCAATACTACAAATTATTTAGCAGAGCGAATTAATTTGTTATCTTAAAATGTTTCAATTTCTCGCTACTTTAAGTTTCATGCCACTATTTGTGGCAATCTTCAGGCGATCGCCTGAAGATTGCCACAAATAGTGGCATGAAACTTAAAGTAGCGAGAAATTGAAACATTTTAAGATAACAAATTTTATATATATATATATATATATATATATATATATATATATATATATATATATATATATATATATATATATATATATATATATATATATATATAATTTAATATTTTAATACAATTTTTCAATTGAATAAGTTGCTACTTTAAGTTTCATGCAACAAGCAATCATCAGGCAACATATTCATACGTTGCCTGATGATTGCTTGTTGCATGAAACTTAAAGTAGCAACTTATTCAATTGAAAAATTGTATTAAAATATTAAATTATTAAATGCTCTACAATTGTCTTGTATTGAGCACTCTTTATTCTTAAAAACGGGAAATTACTTGATGAAATTATATATATATATATATATATATATATATATATATATATATATATATATATATATATATATATATATATATATATATAAATTAAATTAAGGTACAACAAATCAACAAAATCCACTAGGCATCTTTATTACTAAATAGTTTCGTACCACAGTATGTGGCACTCTTCAGATAAATTGACCTAATGACTATAGACTAAAACTTACAAGGTTATATGTACAAGTGGATGAGACATGAAACTTAATCCTATTTACAAAGCACGCGATTTAATAAACATGTTATATGATAAGCTGACAGGACGCGGAAAGATTAACACACCGCGGTATATTTAAATGTCTAGCTTTTAAATGTTACTTAAAAGGAATTTTTTATTATGCCTACATGCTGATACTAACTCGTTACGTTTGTTTAAAGTGGCCATTTTAGGCTGACAAATAATAAAGTATTTCTCCCATAAACACAAATTACATCTATTTGAAGCACAGTTATAAGGCTTAGCTCGTTTTAATAGTTTCCATTTGATTGTATAATGGATGTTTCGATTTTTCAATTCCCACACATATTTGCTAAGTTCAGTAGCGTTCCGTTTGTCAAAATAGCTAAATGATGCTTTATGGTTCGCAAGTCTTGTTTTGAACGAGTTTTCAGTAAGGCCGACATATGTTTGGGGAGGTCTATTGGTAGTTTTGTCCTTAGTAGTGACTGTGGCTTGATATACAACCGATTCGGTGATACATTTATTAGACAGTGGGCACAGTTCTTTATATATATATTTATATATATATATATATATATATATTATATTTATATATATATATATATATATATATATATATATATATATATATATATATATATATATATATATATATATATATATATATATATATACACTCTAAAAACATCCTGGTTAAATTTAACCAATATGGGGTTAAATTTTAACCAGGAAAGTATTCCATATGGGACCGACGCAGTCCTGGTTATATTAACCAGGAAATCCTGGTTCCATTGATTAACCAGTTATTCCTGGTTAATTTAACCAGGAAACATCCTAGTTAAATTTAACCAATATGGGGTTAAATTTTAACCAGGAAAGTATTCCATATGGGACCGACGCAGTCCTGGTTATATTAACCAGGAAATCCTGGTTCCATTGATTAACCAGTTATTCCTGGTTAATTTAACCAGGAATTACTGCTAAAATTTTGACTTGTATCCCAGTTAAATTTAACTTGTTAACGGATCAAATTTATAATCTGATGTTCCTTGCTTCTTTGACATGTTTTTCAACACAAAATTCGTACTGAACAGGGTTTATTTTTAGAAAAATTCACATAATATTGTTAAGTACTAAATTAACTAAATAATTGTCTTGTTTTTAATTTAAATCAAGGATCACGCAAGAGGTTATTGTAGCTAATATAAAAATATTTTCAAAACCCTCTTATATGATCCTTGATTTAAATTAAAAACAAAACAATTATTTAATATGAACAGAGGTGAAAGTTTCAGAAAAACAATTAAATTAACTAATTTAACTATTGGAAGGTTTTTGTAGTTTTAACACTGCATGATCGCCAACAAAGCCATTTACTTTAAAGCTGCTCTCATTGCAACAACAGCTGGGGTTGTCTTTCCTTTCACCTTATCTTCGATGCCATAGAGAACTTTTTGTATGAATTCCCACGACGAAGAGCATTGCCAAGGATAATTAATATCCAGGATGTAAAATACTTTAAAACAAACATCAATTGCCTTCGTAAGATTAGGCTGCTCCAAGCCCTGGCCTTCGATGATAACAAAAACTTGTGTTGGGTTGTAGCGATTACCGATTGCCAAAACAAACGGGCATCTTGGAGCTTCTTCTAAATATTTTGGCATGTTTGTACCAACCTAAATATGAGAAATATTTTAGACCTTTATACGCAATGTTCCGAGTTATCATACTTTAAATGACATATGATAATGCATACCGGTTGGCAATCGATAAAAGCACTCAAAGCTTCATCAATTGTACATCGTTTTCTATTCTTTCTTCCAGTTGGGAACACGCATGGAAGAAGACCAATTGCTGCATTTTTTCTCTCTTCATCTATAAAGTTTATTTTGAACCACTGCTTTCAATTTGAAAACTGAATTTAGACCTTTGATGCGAAACCATTTCCTATACTA
>CACRXK020008478.1:0-20735 GCA_902702795.2 Paramuricea clavata
GAACGGCATCTGTTGTACATGCTGGCGAATTTTTTTGGAAAATAAACCGATTTGAGGGTGAGAATTTTCGATTCGAAGTGCCGTGCCGTCGTATAGACGACCGGAAATAGTTTCCTTTATCATCCCTTGTAGAATCAAACACTATTTAATTGCTATTTAATTCCTATTTTATTGGCCTATTTAATTCCTATTTGTCTCCTATTCTCCGAGTATTTATTTCCTATTTTTACTATTATTTTTTTTCGAGGTTTTTCCTATTTAAATTAGGGTAGAAAGGATATTTTTTTCCTATCAAGTGGAACCATATTTTTTTCCTATTCATGATATATTTCTAAACAAATACTTAATTGATGTACTCGAATAGAAATTAAATAGGTTTCAAATATGATAAAAATAGAGCTATTTAAGGAAATTATTAAAAATATATAGTTTCGACATAGTTAATAAATATGTATGAAATAGTTAAAACATAGTGACAATATAGGTTTAAAAATATGTAATAAATAGCTGAAATGAGTTTCAACTAAGTTTAAAATAGTCAATAAATAGTTAAAAAATAGTGATATTATAGTTTAAAAATAGATAATAAATAGTTCAAAAATAGTGATAATATAGTTTAAAAATAGATAATAAATAGTTCAAAAATACTAGTGATAATATAGTTTAAAAATAGATAATAAATAGTTCAAAAATAGTGATAATATAGTTTAAAATTAGATAATAAATAGTTAAAATACATCCCAACTTGTTAAAAATAGATAATAAATAGTGGATATAATATTGCCCAAATAGATTAAAAATAGTTAAAAAATAGTAATAACATATTAAATAAATACTTAAAATACGTCCTGTTGATACAGTTAAAATAGTTATTAAATATAGTGTATACAAATACATATAGCCTATAAATATTTTTAAATTATATTATAAATAGAGGATATTACACGGCGGCGCGAAGATATGACTTTTATCTTCGAGTGGTGAAAACAATATTTTACGAACGAGCGCAGCGAGTGAGTAAAATATTGTTTTTAACACGAGAAGATCAAAGTCATATCTTCAAGCCACTGTGTAATGTTCTGTTTATTATATAGTCCCAAGCAAAAAATTGTATAAATACTAAAAGTCACATGATCGATATCTTCACTAGTGAAGATATGGAAAATATGTCACTGTGTACTTCTCAGTATCTCACTCTGTACTACATAATAAATACCAGCAGTTAAAACATAGATAATAAAAAGTTAAAACATATAATGTAAATAGTCTTTAAATAAAATATAATTAGTAAAAGAAATTGAGAACAAGTGTAAAAGTGCTGAAACATCAGAGGCTATTACAGGCCTACTTTAGTATTTACCGTCTGTAAATGCCAGACAATTTTACTTATCAGTAGGTAGAGGTCTGTCAATAAATGAGTTAAAAATCTGTAGTTAGCAGTCTCTATAATAGCCAAAGAGTTAAGTATATACATATAGTAACTTGGCTGGGGACTGGGCAGAAAAAAAGCAAGAACATCATGTAATATCAAGAATAGGGCGAAGCTCAGCTGCAGCTAGTTCACTAGGCCTTCTTTACAGGTTAGAAAAAACATTTATATATTTGAATAATACCCTGAATCTAGCTGGATATTTTTCAACTATCCAACATATATCCTGTATGCAGCTGGATAGCAAGAACATTCTATCCTGCACACCCCTACAAAGAACTTCATTCTTCTAGTAAGTAAGGTAAGAGCAAATTGCTCCTAATTATAGGTGTTAATATTTAGGTGAGATATGGGCGAGCATGCCACAGTCGGTAAGTAAAATTGTCTAGCATGAAATGTCAGAGTTAAATAATAATATCAAATTACTTAAGTAGGAAGTGTTATATGTCAACATGAAACATGGGCAGAGTCTAGTACGCTAGCTAGACACTTCCCTTGATGAATAAAATTGTCCGGCATTAGGCAAGATAACATTTAATAACAAAGTGCTGAATATTGGGCTCATTGGAGTGAAATGGGTAATTCCAAAAACAATCAAACCCTTGCCGGGGTGTCTCTAAAATATATAAAATGTAGCCCAAAGGTTGTTACATATATTATTAAGCAGATCATGAAGACATGTGGTGTAACTAAATGTATTCATAAGTTTGAACAAGCAAACTAAGGACTTTAACTGTTTCCAGTTAGGGACACATCTATAATCAAAATGATATTTTTATCTATCCTAAACTGACCCACCTATATATGAATAAATATTGGAAACTTATGAAAGTACCAGTAAATTTGAAACCAGTCGATAAATTTTCTCAAACCATGTTTAGCTGGGACATGCCTGGGTAGGCATATGAGAATTGAGTAGATGCCATCATGCCAAGCTATATTATTTTATACAACAAACACTGGAATCTGTCATATACACTATTGTATACAATGATCAAAGTATACTATTTGGCATTACAATAAACATCATTTATAAATATAAAGGCTGAGTCAAATGTAAGCCTTCTATAAAACTAATGTTGTTTTAATTCAAATATTGTCGCAGCAAATTGAAATTTTATGCCGGAACATGTGCTCAAAATTCACGAATGAAGATAGTAAATATTTCCTTTCAAAATTGCTCTATTTATATATAAAACATAACAAAATTTTTACCTGGATGTTACCCAGTCATCCCTGATGTTTTATCTTTAAAATAAAAAAACACTTTCGCTCAATAAAAGCTCTGTATTTGAGCCATTTCGAGCGGAAAGTTTAAACTAAAAAAAATTTTAAATATGGCGGTGTGAATTGTGACGCTATTCTAGAAAGATTTGCGCGCGTTGTAAGAAAATTAGGCACCAGTCTGTCAAACCGCGCTCGTCGTGAGAATTTTTGGTGGTATTCATGGTGTTTTGTCAAAAATGCTGTTTTGTCAAGAGACAAAATACCTACCTCCACAAAGTCCACAAAGACTATAAATATTTTTGTAAATATAATTTCAATGAACTGATGAAAAATTTAAAATTAATTAACTCAAACTGGGAAATTTTGACCAGTTAAATAAATACATTTACCCTTTCTAAATTCTCACAACTTTCTATTTGAATAGGAAATAAATAGCTTTTAAGATCTAATTATTTTGCTATTTATTAGCTATTTTAACAATAGCTCTAAAAATAAAAGTAAACATAGTTTAAAAATAGCTATTTAATAGCCATTTCGAACAAAATTCGCCACAACTTTCTATGAATAGGAATTAAATAGCTATTTAAGATCTATTTATTTAGCTATTTAATAACTATTCTAAGAGTGGCTCTAAAAATTCAAAAAATAAAAGCAAACATAATAGCTATTAATTAAATAGCTATTTAAGATCTATTTATTTTCCTATTTAATAACTATTTTAACAATACTCAATAATATCTCCAAAAATAAAAGCAAACATAGTTTAAAAATAGCTATTTTATAGCTGTTTTGAACAAAGTTCGCCACAACTTTCTATGAATAGGAATTAAATAACTATTTAAGATCTATTTATTTTTCTATTTAATAACTATGTTAAGAATGGCTCTAAAGAAGATAAGCAAAAATAGTTTAAAAATAGCTATTTAAAACTATTTTAACTGACTCGTCTGTCATCAATAGGAATTAAATAGCTATTTAAAAGCTATTTTATAGTAAGATTCCGTCAATTACTCTTTCAAATAGGATTTGAATATCTGACTATTCTATTTCAAAGCTATTTTTTTGAAAAATATAAATAAACTATATTTTAAATAGGGTGTAAATAGTCATATACTATTTTATGAAATTTGATAAATAGTAATATAATAGTCATATTTTTGAAAAAATACGGAAAAAATAGGGCTAAATAGAGAAAAAAAAGGTATAAAATAGGTTATAAATATGTCGGATTCTACCAGGGATGTATCATGTATACTAGCAACATCGAGTACAAAGTCTCGGAAAATATTATTCCAACAAAGAAGGAATAAAAGGAGAACACACACACTATCAAATAGGCAAGTCAATTTCATTTTTATAAAGTCTACACTGACTCTCGCGAGATTGGGCCGCCTGTGTACTCACTAATGGTTCGCTGACCTAATTTGCTCTACACATTTTTGTGTTGAGCATTCTTCAATCTACTGCAATATAACAAAACATTTGTTATTTTCCCACCTGAATTTCGGTTGTGTACTCTACTTGGAGTTGATATATCAATCTTAAAATGCAAAAAAATTCGGTTCAACTACTCGTTAAAAAACATCGGTTTGCCATCGCAGAATCAGTATCGCAGACGTCTAATTAGTTAACATGCACCGAAGCACGTAAACGAACGTAAAGCCTCATTACTGAACGAAACAATCGTCAAAGCTACAGTTCTCTATTGACTGATAGCACTCAATCCGTTCTCAACCGTATAATAGCAAGCCCTTATTGGATAAACGTTTGGCATAATATATTCGCACGAAAGTTGGCAGTGAGTCGGTGATTTACATACGATTGCTAACGTACGGAACGTAAAAGCGAAATTTGCATGAATGAGATGTTATAACTCGAGACGTCTTGCTCATTCCCTGAAAAACTGGCACGCTTGACGCATGCCATTCCTTACCTAGTAAACTAAAACTCAGGATATCCGCAGAATGTTAACTGATATAACTTTGGAAGCCGATACGAAAATTTAGTTCATTTTCAATGGAATTTGACGACTCGACTGTCTCACGTGCCATATCATATGCTGCACTGTATATGAATTTGCATGAAAGCAAACACAATTCCCAAAGGGCAAAATTGCCACAGATGTCTATATACTATAGACATTGTCATTGCGCTACTCAATACAGTATGTTTCGTAAATATTTCGATTCCCAAAGCCAAAGGCAAACATAGTTGTGAAGAGTTTAAATTCGTTCATGAATCGATCACGACATTACGAGATTTATAGCGAGGACATGTACATATCAACGATATTTCAGCATTGAAGCATGCATATAAACACGGCGAGCCAGAGTAAAACGATTTTGATTTAAAATCTATAGAAGAAAATGGATCGCTAGAAATTTTTTATGGCCAGTCTGTTTTTGGGATTTGACCTTGAAGGCTGAACGACTAATTAATATATTCTCTTGTGACTCTTAGTGTCTGGAGAAGTTTTAAGATTCAAACATTTTCTCTGCAAATAGTTGGACATATGTCTGCACGACAATGAAAACTTTGTATATGCAAACATATTTTCGCACGATGCGATAGTACGTTAGGCAATCTCTAGACTCTATAGTGACCTACATGATTACACATGTCGACATTGCTTCAAATCGAAATTGTGATTAACTGACAACATGATAAAGTCTTTAGAATTCGCACATTTTACAAACAATATGCATATCTATGGTCTTATTATATTGATATGTTGCGTCGTTTCTTAGCAACGAAGCAACGACATAGGCTATTATATGATTAATGTCCAATACCCATGCAAGATGTCCGATGGAAAAATCAAAAGGCCATTGGACATTCCATTTGTCAAATGGATCTCTAATTGTCCATTCGTCTTTCGCGTGTCCATTGGATTCAATGGAGACGTGGAATTTCCATCGGACGTTTCCGTTTTCACTTGGTCAATTACCATGTATTTGAATGACGTAATGAGAAGCACATGGACGTCATGTAGATACAAGGCCATTGAGATAGCCAAACGAAAGTTTCCATTGGATCCAGTGGATCCAATGGACCTGGAAATGTCCAATGGAATTTTGTTTGTCCATTGAATCCAATGGACAAGTGGAATTTCCATCGGACGTTTGCGTTTTCAGTTGGTCAATTACCATGTATTTGAATGACGTAATGAGAAGCACATGGACCTCATGTAGATACAAGGCCATTGAGATAGCCAAACGAAAGTGTCCATTGGATCCAATAGATCCAATGGACCTGGAAATGTCCATTGGAATTTTGTTTGTCCATTGGAACCAATGGACAAGTGGAATTTCCATCGGACGTTTGCGTTTTCAGTTGGTCAATTACCATGTATTTGAATGACGTAATGAGAAGCATATGGACGTCATGTAGATACAAGGTCATTGAGATAGCCAAACGAAAGTGTCCATTGGATCCAATGGATCAAACGGACCTGGAAATGTCCATTGGTATTTTGTTTGTCCATTGGATCCAATGGACAAGTGGAATTTCCATCGGACGTTTGCGTTTTCAGTTGGTCAATTACCATGTATTTGAATGACGTAATGAGAAGCACATGGACCTCATGTAGATACAAGGCCATTGAGATAGCCAAACGAAATTGTCCATTGGATCCAATGGATCCAATGGACCTGGAAATGTCCATTGGAATTTTGTTTGTCCATTGGATCCAATGGACAAGTGGAATTTCCATCCGACGTTTGCTTTTTCAACTGGTCAATTACCATGTATTTGAATGACGTAATGACAAGCGCATGGACGTCATGTAGATACAAAGCCATTGCGATAGCCAAACGAGAGTGTCCATTGGATCCAATGGATTCAATGCACCTGGAAATCTCCATTGGAATTTTGTTTGTCCATTGGAACCAATGGACAAGTGGAATTTCCATCGGACGTTTGCTTTTTCAACTGGTCAATTACCATGTATTTGAATGACGTAATGACAAGGGCATGGACGTCATGTATATACAAGGCCATTGCGATAGCCAAACGAAAGTGTCCATTGGATCCAATGGATTCAATGGACATGGAAATGTCCATTGGAATTTTGTTTGTCCATTGGAACCAATGGACAAGTGGAATTTCCATCGGACGTTTCCGTTTTCAGTTGGTCAATTACCATGTATTTGAATGACGTAATGAGAAGCACATGGACCTCATGTAGATACAAGGCCATTGAGATAGCCAAACGAAAGTGTCCGTTGGATCCTATGGATCCCATGGACCTGGAAATGTCCATTGGAAATTTGTTTGTCCATTGGATCCAATGGACTAGTGGAATTTCCATCGGACGTTTGCTTTTTCAACTGGTCAATTACCATGTATTTGGATGACGTAATGAGAAGCACATGGACGTCATGTAGACACAAGGCCATTGAGATAGCCAAACGAAAGTTCCATTGGATCCAATGGATCCAATGGACATGAAAATGTCCATTGGAATTTTCTTTGTCCATTGGATCCAATGGACAAGTGGAATTTCCATCGGACGATTGCGTTTTCAGTTGGTCAATTACCATGTATTTGAATGACGTAATGAGAAGCACATGGACCTCATGTAGATACAAGGCCATTGAGATAGCCAAACGAAAGTGCCATTGGATACTATGGATCCAATGGACCTGGAAATGTCCATTGGAATTTTGTTTGTCCATTGGAACCAATGGACAAGTGGAATTTCCATCGGACGTTTGCGTTTTCAGTTGGTCAATTACCATATATTTGAATGACGTAATGAGAAGCATATGGACGTCATGTATATACAAGGCCATTGAGATAGCCAAACGAAAGTGTCCATTGGATCCAGTGGATCCAATGGACCTGGAAATGTCCAATGGAATTTTGTTTCTCCATTGGATCCAATGGACAAGTGGAATTTCCATCGGACGTTTGCGTTTTCAGTTGGTCAATTACCATGTATTTGAATGACGTAATGAGAAGCGCATGGACCTCATGTAGATACAAGGCCATTGAGATAGCCAAACGAAATTGTCCATTGGATCCAATGGATCCAATGGACCTGGAAATGTTCATTGGAATTTTGTTTGTCCATTGGATCCAATGGACAAGTGGAATTTCCATCGGACGTTTGCTTTTTCAACTGGTCAATTACCATGTATTTGAATGACGTAATGACAAGCACATGGACGTCATGTAGATACAAGGCCATTGAGATAGCCAAACGAAAGTGTCCATTGGATCCAATGGATCCAATAAAACTGGAAATGTCCATTGGAATTTTGTTTGTCCATTGGTACCAATGGACAAGTGGAATTTCCATCGGACGTTTGCGTTTTCAGTTGGTCAATTACCATGTATTTGAATGACGTAATGAGAAGCAGATGGACGTCATGTAGATACAAGGTCATTGAGATAGCCAAACGAAAGTGTCCATTGGATCCAATGGATCCAACGGACCTGGAAATGTCCATTGGAATTTTGTTTGTCCATTGGATCCAATGGACAAGTGGAATTTCCATCGGACGTTTGCTTTTTCAGTTGGTCAATTACCATGTATTTGAATGACGTAATGAGAAGCACATGGACGTCATGTAGATACAAGGGCATTGAGATAGCCAAACGAAAGTGTCCAATGGATCCATTGGATCCATTGGACACCGTGTTTTCCGTTGGAAAAATATTTGTCAGATGGATCAAATGGGCAAGTGATTTCGCGTGCGGGCATAACATTGCTACAGCAGTTAGCGAATAGTACGTGGCTGCTAGCATATTGAAATATGCAATCATACTTGTTTTCACTATTTATTTTTTGCGTTCTCGTTAAAGTGTGTAAATCTAGATAATTAAAACTACCATGTGACTATTATTGCTACAGACATATATTCGAGGTTTGGGCAAAGGTTATTAGTATAAAACGTTCTGTTGCTTGGCCGTTTACTACATTTTACTGTAATATATGTCAAAAGCCACGCAATTCTATCCGACTAGTATTAAAGATTTTCGTTTGCACTTTCGTTCACGCGTACTGACTTAATTTGGCTTAAAATACTTTGAAATATTTTAAAGATGTTATAGTCATAGACGCGAAAGCAGGATTCAAATGGGCAAGTGATTGATTCGTGCGGCATATCGCCGGAGCAGTTAGTGAATAGTGACTCAGTGCTACAGTGCTAGCATATTGAAATATGTAATCATTCTTGTTTTCATTCATTTTTGCGTTCTTGTTAAGTTTTTATTTTTCTACTTGTATTTTTAGCGTAAATGTAGAGAATAAGAATTACCATGTGAGTACAGCTACAGAGTATGTTGGGCAAAGGTTATCAGTTTAAATTTATAAACACAACAGCATGAAACATCAGGCCGCCGCGACATTCTGTCCGACTAGGATTAAATATTTTCGGCGTTTCCATGCAGTATTAATATGTAATTATGAAACATATTTGTCGTGCGTAGTGAATTTGGCTTACGTTAAAAATACGTTGAAAAGATTTAAAAATGTTGGATTTGAACACAAGCTTCCGACTGTGGAAGAACTGTGAGGAAAACTACACTGGCAGTCAAAACTGGAAAGTTTGTATTGAAACATTTTTAATTCATTTCTTCTTGGTAACAGCAGCACTGACGAAACTGAGCAGTTTAATAGTAGCGACGGCGTTGGCAATGACCAAGGACTAGTTTTTACCAATTTTGACGCGATGTAAGATGAGATGTTATATTGATTACGATCATAATTTGCATATAAGTTTAATTGGCATAGGAAACGAAGTGACTGTTATATAACACTACTGATATACTGATATGTTGTCATGGATAATGGTGAACGTGTAAGATAGGAAGTATTTATATTTTGCCAACACATGCATGTATCATCATATGTTATTTCGCCATACGACCTTTTTATCTTTATTAAAGGACAGAAAAACTCCTTGGGCTCCTTGCAGCAGCTGCCACAGAATTGCAAATTCAAATTATATACAAACCACATGTAATTAAAAAATTCAGTTATTATAGCCTTTACATAAACGGATGTATCGCTTTGATAGTACCTGAAATTCGTGTACGTTCCATATAACTGATAGATTTGTTTACCGATGGAAAGGTAACAAAACTGCAAGACGTCTTTCTGCGTGAAAAACTAATTAGTCTTTGTAAAAAGTCGTGGCAATTAATAAGTGCTTAATATACAAACAGCGAATAAAAAAAGAACATAACCCCCCAAAAAAATCTGTTTGAGAGGGTTGGATAATGATAATGATGAGGCTAATGTATCCGTGTCGAACATCAATTACCGGCATTGAATGCATGCCGCCTGTTATGTTTGAGTTTTGGCGGAACTGGGTGAAAAGTCGTGTTTCGCGCGTAAAAAGTCTTGCGTAAAAGTCGTAATGAGTCGAAAAATGCCCTAAATTTGCGGTTTTCGCTAAAAAGTAGCCGCCTCCTCTCAGCCGGAATGGGGGCTGCTGAGCAGGCTAGCTAAAAAAAGCAACTTTAATTTGTGGAATAATTTCTGTTCAGTAAAAAGCATCATAAGTGATGTCCAATGCTCAACTGAATATTTAAAATGCAATGTGTAAAGCCCGGTTTTTACTGGCGACATAATAATATTATAAGCAAGAACACAAAGCATGAATGATTCTCTGAGCGTTTCAAAGATATTGCAGAGGGCTTTAATGATAACTCCCAAAGATAAGATAACTCCCAAAGATAAGATAACTCCCAAATAATATTATAAGCAAGAACACAAAGCATGAATGATTCTCTGAGCGTTTCAAAGATATTGCAGAGGGCTTTAATGATAACTCCCAAAGATAAGATAACTCCCAAAGATAAGATAACTCCCAAATAATATTATAAGCAAGAACACAAAGCATGAATGATTCTCTGAGCGTTTCAAAGATATTGCAGAGGGCTTTAATGATAACTCCCAAAGATAAGATAACTCCCAAAGATAAGATAACTCCCAAATAATATTATAAGCAAGAACACAAAGCATGAATGATTCTCTGAGCGTTTCAAAGATATTGCAGAGGGCTTTAATGATAACTCCCAAAGATAAGATAACTCCCAAAGATAAGATAACTCCCAAATAATATTATAAGCAAGAACACAAAGCATGAATGATTCTCTGAGCGTTTCAAAGATATTGCAGAGGGCTTTAATGATAACTCCCAAAGATAAGATAACTCCCAAAGATAAGATAACTCCCAAATAATATTATAAGCAAGAACACAAAGCATGAATGATTCTCTGAGCGTTTCAAAGATATTGCAGAGGGCTTTAATGATAACTCCCAAAGATAAGATAACTCCCAAAGATTAGATAACTCCCAAAGATATTGCAAAGGGCTTTAATGATTACTTTTCAAATATTGGACCTTATTTAGCTAGCAAAATTGATACTTCAAATTATAATTTTGAAACATATACTAAAACTGCTGAATCAGAATTTGCAGCATTCCAGCCTGTTACTGTCAGTCATGTCTGTCGTCTCTTGCATGGGCTTTCATCAATAAAGCCACTGGCATTGACAACATTTCTTGTAAAATTATTAAGATAGCTGCACCAGATATTTCAGGCTCATTGACGTTTATTTTCAATCAGGCTATAACTCTATCCTCCTTTCCTAATGAATGGAAAATGGCAAGAGTAATACCTTTGTATAAAAATGGCCAACGGAATATTCCAGGAAACTATAGACCAATATCAGTTGTACCTGCGATTAGCAAAATTATGGAGCGAATTATGTATGATCAACTGTATAGCTATTTAACAAAATTTGAACTCCTTAGCGATTCTCAATTCGGTTTTCGATAATCTCATTCTACAGCAACTGCATTACTGGACTGTACCAATTATTGGTATATGAATCTAGACAGAAAAATGTTTAACTTAACCAAGTAGTTTTAATTCATCTAAAAAAAGCATTTGATACTGTTGATCATCAAATTCTATTGAGGAAGTTAGAACTTTATGGAATAAAAGGAGAAGCTCTAACTTTGCTCAAATCTTATCTCACAAACAGAAACCAGAAGTGGCAAATTAAGAATTCCTTTTCTACAGAGCGATTGATTAAATGTGGCGTACCACAAGGCTCTATTCTTTCTGCTATATATACATGATTTACCTCAGTGTCTAAACAAAACAAAACCTCGATTGTTTGCTGACGACACAAATCTGACAGCATCGGGAGATTCTAAAATTGACCTTGAAACTGCAGTAAATTCTGATTTGGAAAACCTCAGAAAATGGTTAATTGCCAATAAACTTAGTCTAAATGTAGCTAAGACAGAATTTATGTTAATTGGTTCAAAAGCAATGATTAAAAAAATTCTGATTCACGTTTAAATGTGTTCATTGAAAATAAGCAAATTAAACAAGTTAGCGAATGCAAAACTCTTCGAGTAATAGTTGACCAGCATTTGTGTTGGAAAAGTAATTCCGAAAATATTTGCAAAAAAATAACTGCAGGAATCTCTGCTATTCGTCGAGTCAAACCTTTCGTTGACAAAGATACACTCATTTCGATATATAATGCTATTGTTCGCCCATACTTTGATTACTGTTGTGAAGTATGGGATGTGTTTGGGGTCAAAACGACTCCAAAAACTTCAAAATAGAGCTGCTAGAATTATCTTGAACATGAGTAATGACGTAAATCATTCCATTGCTCTACGTGCATTGGGCTGGGAGCCACTCAAAACTGAAAGGAAGGAAGCTAAGGCAAAAATGATGCACAAAGTATTAAATAAAATGGGTCCTAAATCTCTCACCAATCTTTTTTCATACAAATGTGAGCAAACAAACTACAACCTTCGTGACATTTCAAGCGATCTTAGTTTACCAAAACCGCGTACTAACAACATGAAAAATAGTTTCATGTATGACGGAGCACACCTTTGGAATTCTATTCCAAAGGAAATTAGGGAAAACAAAACTCTTTGATCCTTTAGAAATAAAATCGCTGCTCACAAAATTGACATAGAGTAAATTGATGTAACTGTAAATATTCTAATAACCTTCTTATCATGTAAATAATTTAATATTCTACCTTTTTAAACTTAAGTATTTTAATATCGCCATGTAACATTTTTCTATTTTTGCACACGCCCCCCGTGGAAATCAGCTTCGGTTGACGGGGTCAGCGTTTACAAATAAAGTTTCTATCTTATCTAGACAAAAAAGAAAAAAATTTCCTTACAATTTGCTTCTTTCTATAATATAGGTAGCTTACGCTTGGAGTTGTGGTTAAGTGTCGATGCTTATTCAGCACTTCACTGCATTTATTTGTTTTGCATTTGCAACGTCAAATACGCTTGCATGCATTGTTATTGAACCCTTATAGACTTGATAACACATTAAACTTTATATATGGAATATAAGGCATAAGGTAATATATGTCCAGTTGGTATATACACCTAAAAATATGCGATAGGCTACATATATTGTTCTGTGGGAAATATATTCTTCAACAAACCCTACAATATATTTAGATATGTCCATCTTCATATCTAAACCTTGCATTGAGATTTGAGAAAGCAACTAATCGAACTTTGCGTTGGAAATGAAGTGAACTACATATAGGCAGAGCGCAACAAGATGACCAGGCGGTCGGTAACTAAAGCCGATGCCGGAGGCAATTAATTAAAGGAAACGTTATAATTTAATAAATGCATCATAACACGTCGTATTCGGACAAAAAAGTCGCCCATGCACACACTGTCAAAGACTTTCTGAGTTTATACTCTGTTCCCACGACGGTTATATCCTGCGCATCAGCGGGAGTTTTAGCAGCTTTGACTATTAAAAGACAAGTCACGTTTACACTACAAGCCTTGGTAAATGTGCCGCGTTTACACCATATATTACATTATTTTTTTGAGACTGGCTGAGTTTGGCCTAGAATTTTGTAATTAATTTTGTGTATTTTTATGTGTTGTGACGTTGTCCGCTCGTCCGATAATATCTCACTGTGCCCTGTGGACACCGACGTTGCCATGAAAATAAGGCCAGGGCCGTAGCCTACGTGTTTACATTCCCACAAGCGTAGGCCATGCAGGCCTAGGCCACCGGTTGTAGTTGGCCCAGATTTTCTGGCCTATAGGTTAGGCCAAGGCTAGGCCAAAGTCTGTTACACTTTACACTGCCAAAATATAGGCCAAGGCCAGGCGAAGGCTTGTAGTGTAAACACGACTTTAAGTGGCAGTCCCGCTAAGAGCGGTCCGATGACTTTGACTTCGGAAAATAGATTTCCTTTATTTTTTGTGTGTTGAAAGGCATTGGTATACAAGTGTCCAAAATAAATTTATTTTTTGAAAATTCTTTTTTATGGCTGCGCTAGACGCCGAAACCCATTTTACCCGTGCAGAGCTATCTTCAAGCAAAATCGAAGGTTGAATTTCGGTAAAGTGTAGAGCCCCGCTGAGTCAAAACGCCTGACTATTTCCAAATTTCAACTAGATTGACAAGTTAAGAGACAATTCAGGTTCCTTGTTCCAAAAAATAAGAGCATTTGAATAAATCGTGAATAAACGACAGCAACTTGACGACGCGCCGCTTTTTGCTTCTTGTTCGGTCTACAAAATTACACTAAAATCGAAGCCTGAGATCTCCAAATGGGGACCTAAAATTACGCTGAAATGTGCTTGGCTGTAATGATTTAAACTTATGTTCAGAAGATCGGAAGAGAAACCTGCGGGTATCAATCTGTATTTGGCGCGAGTTAAGATTTTCTGGAACCCATAATCAATGATTTTTGCATAATTTATAGCTAATTAACATATTTCTTGAGAGGCGCTAAAAGTAAACAATTTCTTTCTGACTAACATATCTCAGTGAAATTAACTACCACAGCTAGTAAAACCCTTTTTGTAAATATAGTCGTAATATTCTTTTCCTGACACGATCGAGAGAGCTTTGTTTTTGAATGTTATGCCACATTCATTCAGTCTGACCAGATTCATAAATGTCACGAACTTGTATATTTCAAAAATATACCAGAATTCAGAAAGACGGATTATTCTTTCCTTGATTCAGTTGATTGATTTAGTTGATTGATTTAAAAAACTATAAGTATAATAGAACATTCCACGTGTTTCCATTCCCCCTAGGCCTAGAATTTTTATCAATATGTTCTATTTTTCTGTGGCGACGGCATAACAAAATACGAGACAAAAATGTACATTCGAATTTATGACCGACATATCAGAATGTCATTGATGAAGTTTGAATTGAATTTACTTAACGCGAAATAAATACTAAAATAGGAATTTTCTATGCTGGGTTAGTAAAAGAAAAAGCCTAATTTTAGGGAAGCCTCACATATCGATTTTTTCCACGAGAAACGTCATATGTTCGTTTGGGGGTGGGGGTGGGTTTGCAGCTGTGACGTTTCTCAGTAAACATCATGGAAAAATTCGATAGTTTTTTCGAAAGACTTGACATTTCGGAATCATCTTTGCAGAATAAACCATACCTGTTCTATATACGTATACATTTATATTATTACGCCTGGCTTGCATTAAAAGACTCAAGTTTAAAAAAAAAACGCGCTAAATTATCAATATTTCATGCAAAAAAAGTTGTTTTGAGAAACGTTGGAAATTTTGATGACATGTTTCTCACGGAAGCATCGCCAATAGCCGACCTTAGAAAATACTAGAAAATTACCTTATTTGTACTATATTAAAGAACAAAATATCGATAACTATGTGTGACGTCTCTAAGGGGTGTGGGGGGGGGGGGTCTCCAGAGAAACGAACATATGACGTTTCTCATGGACAAAATCGATATGTGAGGCTTCCCCAACACTTTATATTTTACAAATATTAATACTGTAATAGAGCGGTGAACATGTCATGCCGTCAACTCAAGTCATGCCGCGATGGCAGCTCTTCTCCAGCGCAGAAAATCTTTTTATAGCGGAACAAACTAAGTTAATCTCAAATAACCCACACGAAGCAAAGCATTTTAATACGTTCGTATTATTTCTGTATTTTGTTTACATTATATTCTCTGAGATT
The DNA here is from genome assembly GCA_902702795.2 of Paramuricea clavata. Lineage (NCBI taxonomy): Eukaryota > Metazoa > Cnidaria > Anthozoa > Malacalcyonacea > Plexauridae > Paramuricea > Paramuricea clavata. The sequence continues at coordinate 15,657 of CACRXK020008478.1, forward strand.
TATAAACAGGTTCTTTTGTCTAGCCAATCACATCACTTCATGTGACTGCTAATTATAACTAACCAATCATGTGCTTGGTACAAATTTTGTACCAAAGGAAGAGAGATTTGTATCGCGTGCCACCAGAGGTTCTCTTCGCCTCGCGTAAAATAAATACGAGCGAGAATAAGGCGAAAGATACAGAACCTCTGTATATAAATGCGTGCCACCAGAGGTTCTCTTCGCCTCGCGTAAAATAAATACGAGCGAGAATAAGGCGAAAGATACAGAACCTCTGTATGTAAAGTATACAGGGTGTATCAAAATAAACGCAATTCATCTTTTGTGCTTAATAACTTTCGAAATACTATCTCTAGTTAAACGCTTTTAGGCTTACTTCAAAGCCTGTTCTTTTCTCTTTCAAATAAACTATTATCCTTGTCTCCAATGCTTGTAATAATTGCACAGGAAAAGATTTAGTAAAACCTATCATTTTTAGTTGCTGTTTAATTATGCTAGTTTACTATGTTATTGTTTAGTCGGTTTAAATGTTAGAATTTTCTTCTTTAAACTTTAATGTTGTTGTCACTACATCTGGAAAACCACGTAAGAACAAATTAAAAGTATTTTAAAAGAGACCAGGTTGTTTGAAAATTCGTAAACGAATGCTAAAAATCGTCAAAACATTCTGGTGTCTGAGCCAGAGTGTCATCGAATTGCGATGTAATGTAAACAGAAATTATAGCAAGTTGATGTCAGTCAGCTTAGATGGTCCAAGCCAAAATGATATCGCATTTGAAGTTTCAAACTGAGTTAAAAATAGTGGAAGAAAAGCTGTAATTATACTTATTGTTACAATACATCTAATAAAATGCAACATTTTTTTGTTTTAATGACAAAAATCAGTTATTTTCATGAGAACGATTTGTTAATTCCATCTCAATTTTTTTAATCTTCAATCGCAATAACGTAAAGTATTATTACCCGCGAACCAATGGGTCAAATTTAAGAAACAACCCACTGTTAGAAAGCTGAATGGCTGCGCTTTAAAATGAATGTAAACTTTAACGTTTTCGTCTATTATTTGTTTAGCAATTTACATTTCAGTCGAGGATTGCGCTTTTTTTGATACACCCTGTATAATTAAGAGGAGATGTTTTTGTATGTTACGTAACACGTGCTCAAAACTAATGCGTATAATATACCACTTTAGGTTTATATGACTAAATTCAACATTTTTCAGTATTTTTCGATAGGTTTCTCAATCGGCTAACAAACTTAAAAAGTATGTTTAGTGCTTTATCTGAAATATAATGCTAAAATGAAGAGATTTTAGATGATACGCCAAAGAAAAAATGATGTCTGAAGTTCAGTAAGTTTTGCAATATGGCTGTAAATATGATGGCGTCAATTTTAAAGCATCATTGATAATTGTATTTTAATTGACAATTTTTAACTATTATTTTATGTTTCTCAACCGGCAGATGCATTTAAAAAGGTTAATGCAGGTAACTGTATAAACTAGAGAATAAAGCTAAAACAAAGTAATTGTGAAAGGAACGCCAAAAAGATTTTAGGTTTTGAACACTTTTCATTGCAAATATGTGACATTGAAAAAAATTGCCTCTTAATGTATAAAATACTTAATGACCACACTGCGAAAATGGCCGAGTCGCTTCATTCATTTAAATCAATTGTTGGACAACGACATGCTTCCTAGTTATTTGTATATATCATGTGTGTATGTGTGTGTATTAATATTTAGTTTAATTTTCTTTTTAACGTGTTTTTTTTTAAGATTTAAACACGCCCCCATGGAAACCAGCCTAGAGTTGATGACGTGTTCTTCTTCCTCTTTGATTTTACTGAAGTATTACCTTCCTACCTACCTACCTATCTACTTAACCTTGTTCCGTATGTTACAGGACCTGAACAACTAAGGTATACAAAGGATTTAATTTAAAATGGTGACAGCAAGCCTAAACACCGTGTTATCTGATTGGGCCTATCCCATCGTTGTATCAATAAAACGTTCTTAATTAATTAACACTATCATCAAGCGTGTATAATCTGCTTACTTAAACTCTTTCGATTCATATTGCCCACACTTTGCATTTGGCCACCCTGGTATATTTTTTTCTTGAAATGTGAAAAAACATGATAACCAATAATAACAAGATTAAATTATAATCGATTGTGATGAATTTGTACAAGAGATTATACTTGTCCCACATGGTTTTATCTATTAGTATTGTTATCTATACACTGGATGTGAACCGGTTATTTCATTGCTATTGTAAGTATTCAGTGATCGTGTTAGGCTTTAAAAACAGGAATTACCCCCCCCCCCCCTGTGTAAGTACTGTCATAATGCAGGTTCTCAAATGGTTGTTGATAAAGGGGATAGACGAGATGGAGGTTTTGAAGACAACAACCAGGCAATATATAGCCTTATCTTAAACCATAAAGCGAATTCTGAGCATGGTCAACAGAATAAGCAACCTCTTAACCAGGGTCTTTCCTCTTGGGGGAAAAGACCCTGGCAGACGCTAGTTATGTGATCTGCTAAAATCTAGCAGATGTTTAATTAGCAGTCCAAGAAGAAGTCAATAAATATTTGATATTTGGATGATTTATAATTTGTATTTTGTATGATTGTCGTAAAGGAATCCAAGATAGTTAATTAGAAATCTGCTAGATTTTAGCAGATCACGTGACCAGAGGAAAGACCCTGGGTACGAGGTTGCACAATAAGGTAAGAGAACTCTCGAGAACTCGATGCAGACATAATAGAGCTCATCATCGATGCTTTTATCTTGGTTTATGGAAAAAAATGGTCAGTTCATCGTCACGTGTGTATTGTATTTTCGCTTGAGCAGCCAATAGCTATGTTTTCATTCACCATTGTGTAGTATCACCACTATCACGACTGGGTAATTAAACCAAGACACTGCTATTGGTTGATTGGGTGAGAAGACAATACACACGTGACGATGAATCGCGACCATTTCTTGCATAAACCAAGACAAAAACAGATAATGAGGTCTGTTATGTCTATACATCGAGTTTCCCGGCTTTCTTATTCTATTGACTATTTTTTGAGTTTAAAAAAATGTTGAACTATCCTGAAAACAGCTCTCTCTCGTATGACCGTCATCATGTCTTGTGATATTAAATCATGTAAACGATAATTCGACATAAATGACCTCGTTTCCTCACACATTTGCCCAAAATGGAGAATATTGACCCGCGTGAGAAATGCTTAATTTTAATTACTAATATTAAATAACTCTTGGTTAGTCAAACTAGATAGTTAGTAGAAAATAAATATGGTTTGGAAGCTTGAAAAAAGTCATTGTTCTATGTTTTTGTCCAAGTTTATGGAAATTTGCGCACTCGGATTCTGTATAATGAGGCGATTACCCAATAAAAACCTTCGTCTTAATCGCTGAACCGTAATATTTGAATATTAATAAACGCAAGAGAATTACATTTCAACATCAGTTGTAGTTTGAATAGGAAATCCTTTGAAGTTTACCGGCCGTCCTAACCATGTTTATTTCTATTAACTATGGTCAAAGTGAGTCTGAAAAAAACAAGTGCATGCACACGGTGAACAATGAGGTAACCAAGGATTTAATTTAAAATGGTGACAACAAGCCTAAACACCGTGTTATCTGATTAGGCCTATCCTATCGTTGTATCAATAAAAGGTTTTAAAAAACCTTTTATTGATACAACGATAGGATAGGCCTAATCAGATAACACGGTGTTTAGGCTTGTTGTCACCATTTTAAATTAAATCCTTGGTTACCTCATTGTTCACCGTGTGCATGCACTTGTTTTTTTCACAGACTCACTTTGACCATAGTTAATAGAAATAAACATGGTTAGGACGGCCGGTAAACTTCAAAGGATTTCCTATTCAAACTACAACTGATGTTGAAATGTAATTCTCTTGCGTTTATTAATATTCAAATATTACGGTTCAGCGATTAAGACGAAGGTTTTTATTGGGTAATCGCCTCATTATACAGAATCCGAGTGCGCAAATTTCCATAAACTTGGACAAAAACATAGAACAATGACTTTTTTCAAGCTTCCAAACCATATTTATTTTCTACTAACTATCTAGTTTGACTAACCAAGAGTTATTTAAATATTAGTAATTAAAATTAAGCATTTCTCACGCGGGTCAATATTCGCCATTTTGGGCAAATGTGTGAGGAAACGAGGTCATTTATGTCGAATTATCGTTTACATGATTATCACAAGACATGATGACGGTCGTACGAAAGAGAGCTGTTTTCAGGATAGTTCAAAAAACTAAAAAAATAGTCAATAGAATAAGAAAGCTGGAAAACTCGATGTATAGACTTAACAGACCTCATTATCTGTTTTAATTTTGTCTTGGTTTATGCAAGAAATGGTCGGTTCATCGACACGTGTGTATTGTTTTCTCACCCAACCAACCAATAGCAGTGTCTTGGTTTAATTACCCAGTCATGATAGTGGTGATACTACACAATGGTTAAATGAAAACATAGCTATTGGTTGCTCAAGCGAAAATACAATACGAAAGAGTTTAAGTAAGCAGATTGTACACGCTTCTTAGTGTTAAAACACTAAGAAGCGTGTACAATCTGCTTACTTAAACTCTTTCGATTCATATTGCCCACACCTTGCATTGGCCACCCTGGCATAATTTTTTTTCTTGAAATGTGAAGAAAACATGATAACCAATGATAACAAGATTTTATTATATTTGTGGTGTTACTCTGAGTGTATATCCACACCGGGCGAGCTTGAAAAATATGCCCGGCCACGGTGTGATTCGAACCTACGACCTTTGGAATACTAGCCCAATGCTCTTCCAACTGAGCTACGCGGTCAGGACGGTTCGAGTAAGTGATATTTCGGAACAGAATCTAGTTCCTTCGATACCAATGTATTCTAGTAATATGAATTTTTCTGTGTTGGTGTAGTGTACTCAGGTGAATATGATATTTGTGGTGTTACTCTGAGTGTATATCCACACCGGGCGAGCTTGAAAAATATGCCCGGCCACGGTGGAATTCGAACCTACGACCTTTGGAATAC